>APFE030172145.1:0-11645 GCA_000404065.3 Pinus taeda
AGAACAACAAACAACTCACCTCATTGATTAGTAGCATTCAAGTCTCATATGTATGGTTGTTCAATACTTTAGATGCCTTAGTGACAACACACCATATCCCATCAGCCGATTCCTTCACCAAAGCCAAATCCAAGAACAAATTCCAGAAGGAGATCGAAGAGTACTTAGAGAAATTAAGAGAGTACTTGGAAGATTCATTGGATGTGGCTGCCAGTACTTTCAAGCCTCCTATTAATCCAAGACTAAGATACGAGATAGAGATGAGGCACAGACCCTCTGTTCCTGATAATGTTAAGAATTGGCAATGAAGAGGTAATTATCCTAAGCCTCCACATCCCCTCACATGAAAAAGCATGTAGATCATCTATATGGATGATTTGGATGGGTGATTTTAATATAGTTTATGAAAACTTAAACTTCATAGGGGTCTTCTATGTGGTTGAGTAGGAGGATAAGCATAATAATTATTTTATTAACCCTAGTATCTCCTAGCCATAACCAAGTCAACCTTTATCAACCCATTTAAACGCACTTTACTATTTTTCACCTTTACACCGATGGACTCCATTATAGATTTAAAATTTAGATTGTAATATGCTAAAGAAATTGACTTGAATTTATTCTAATCATCAACAGAAATAATAAACAATCAATGACATCACGAAGCATAAAAGAGAAGAAATAAATCACACATAACACAATTCTTTTCTCAATCCCGAGCAACCTATGAACTATGTCTATCTATGTAACTACTTCCCATAGAAGCTCAATCGAATACTTAGCCAAATTATTTCTTGCCCAAGTCCTTATTTCCTTGTGTAGTTTCCTTGGGAATTAGCTCGTATTTAATTGGGAAATTCCACAGATATGAATTGTGAAATCCTTAGAGGCCTACCTTTGATTTCATGCACCACATGTACAATTCAGATGATTATACAATTGATAGTACACTATCCCTGAACTCCAATCTCAACTAGGTCTTTCTATGACCTAACATGAATGGGTTAATTATGAGTGAATATTCAGTTTCTAGGTTGATCACTATTGGTTACACCACACTATTGGATCTCCCCCTAATTCCTCCATCATTTGGAACTAGTTTAAATGACTTTAACTTAGTTAAACGGAATTAAATAATTATAACTCAAAATAAACTCAACTTGGGCCCTTATAATGTAGGGGAAACTCCACATGACTCTAGTTAGACCCTCACCTCAAGTTAACTGAGTCAACTAAGTAAAATTAACTTAGTTAACTATTACAAGTTGTTATGAGATGTGGAATTACAATTTAATTTAAGGACAAAATTAAATTAAGATTTCTAGTTGCATTTTCAACATTCACTCTCAATAAGAAAGGGATTATCTACTACCTCGATCTTGCATCCTGCTCCTTTGTAGGAATGTACTCCAACAACATGATTCTCCTCTGCACACAATCTCATAGATGGTGATACTAGATGTTGATATGCTTGGACTGATCATGAAAAAATGGATTCTCATAGAGTTTGATACAACTATGATTGTCACAGTAAATCACTGCGGGATCCATCTACTGACCAAATAACCCAACAAGTATCTTCCTCATCTAGATAACCTCACAAGCTGCTTGAATAGCAACCATGTACTCTGCTTCTATTGAATTGAGTGCAACTTAACTTTGCTTCCTGTTGTACCAAGAAAGTGTTGCTGAACCAATATTAAAGGTTCCCCCTGATGTGCTCTTCCTGTTGGATGGACTCCATGCCCAATCTATATCTGTGAAGCTTTAAAGATTCACTCCCTCTATCTGTTTGTACTAAAGACCAAACTGAGTGGTTCCTATGAGGTATCTCAACACATGTTTAGCAGCCTTCCAAAAAAGTTTGGTTGGCTTAACCATGGCTTGACTAAGCTGGTTAACTACAAAACACATGTCATGTTGTGTGTTCACCAAATACATAAGTGAACCCACAAGTTGTCTATAAATAGTAGCCTCCACTACTTCACTTGAAGTAGTATCTTCCGTCCTCCAATTACTTGCTAGAGGAGTCCCCATGGGTTTGTTGCTCTCCATGTGGAACTTCTTTAGTATATTGCTGACATACTTTCCCTGAGAGACAAATAGTTCCCAACCTCCTTTTCATACTTCCATAACACGAAAGTAATGCATGAGCCCGAGGTCCTTCATCTCGAATTCTATTGCGATATCCTCTTTGCAGGATTTTATTAGTTTCTCATCACCTATTATAATAAAATCATCAACATATAATACTATAATCAACAATTTACCTTCAACCTTAATATGGTAAAGGTTCACATTTTCTTCACTTTTGGTCAAGCCCAACTCGATGAAATAACTATTAATTCTGGTGTACCAAGCACGAGGTGATTGTCTTAGTCCATTTAAGAAAGTAGTTTTTACATCCATTTGATGGAATTTCCAACTGTTCTGAGCTGCTAGGGCAAAGAGTGTCCGGATGGTAGCCCATTTTGCTATGGGGGCAAAAGTATCCTCATAATCGACCCCTTCCTTCTGTGCAAAACCTTTTGCCACAATCCTGGCTTTGTGATTGTCAAGTGAGCCATCAGATTTATACTTGTTCTTGTAGATCCACTTGAAGCCAATTGGTTTGGTTCCTAATGGTGGATCAACCAACTTCCAAGTGCCATTCTTTATGAGGGCATCATACTCCTTTTGCATCGCTTCTTTCCATTCATCATGAGAAGAAACGTCTTTGAAGGAAGTTGGTTCAAAATCTGTAGACAAATTCAATTCACAATCATAAGAAACATCCATATCAACAGGTGAATTAGAGTCATCTACATCACCTCCATTTTTTCGGTTTGAATTTCTAGTTCCTGTCTTGCCAACCTGATCAGGATGAACACTTTCAAGTGTCTTTATCATCCACTTTGGAGGACCTTTCTCAGATGGTCCATGCTGCTCTGTTGATTGAGTTAGGACTGAATCAATATTGAGTCTCCCAATTCTATCAATCACATCACTTAAAGCATCATCAATTGTTGGAGTTTCATGTAGGGGAGAGAGTTCTTCAGAAGAAGATTCCACATGTTGATCTAGTATAGAAATCCCCCCTTGAAGATGTGGAATATGATTATCAAATTCTTGAAATGATTTTGCATTTGTGAATCTATTCAAGCAATCAAGTTGCCGCTCAAAAACATTGTCAGTTTTGGATGATTCAAGAAAAATTACATCTCTAGATATGACAAACTTTTTATTGACTTCATCATAGAGACGATATGCTCTGGAGGTGTTTGAATACCCCAGGAAGATACACTTACGACTTCTTGCACCAAGTTTGTTTCTATGTACCTTTAGTATCAAGGCATAACATGTGGAACCAAAGACTCTGAGATGCTTTATCAAAGGAACGTGCCCATACCACATTTCATATGGAGTCTTGTTTCTAATAGCATTAGATGGACATCTATTCTTTATATATGCAGCACATAGAATATCATCAACCTAAAACATTATTTTTACATTTTTGAAGAAGAACATGGAGCGTACCATTTTTAAGATTGTCCTATTCATTCTTTTAGTTACACCATTGTGTTGGGGATTATAAGGCACAGTTGTTTGATGTTTGATCCCATGTTGGCAAAGATAGTTTTCAAATTCATTTGAAGTGTATTCTTTTCCATTATCAGTGCGAATGGAGCCAATATGAGATTGTGCATCATTTTCAATCCATTTATGAAAGTTCTTGAATGTTTGAAAAGAATTCAATATTTGGTCTTCAATAAATAAACCCAACACATTCTGGTGTAGTCATCAATAAATGTTATCATATATTTAATTTCATTTGCAGAATGAATAGGCATTGGACCACATAAATATGAATGAATGAGTTCAAGTTTTCTATGTGTTCTTGAATGTGAATCATAAAAAGACTGTTTGCTATGCTTTCCTAGAATACAAGCATCATATTGCTTAAGTTTCCTATGAATTGTAGGCAAACCAACAACACCATTTTTCTTCAATAAGCGAAGGCTGTCATAGTTCAAATGTACAAATCTAGCATGCCATAATAAACTTGATGGAAGTGTACCTTCCTCATAATGAGAATTGTATGAGAAATTTTGTGCACGAGGAGAGGTACCTTGCAGCTTGAGAAGCCTTTCTTCTTCTATTCCCCTCATGACAAGTGATTGGTCAGATGCTTTTCTCACCTCAAGCTTGCCATCAAACATATGAATGGATTGACCTTGTTGACGGATGCGGACCAAGGACAACAAGTTTCTCTTCGGCTGTGGGAGATATAGAACATGATGCAGAAGAAAGTTTCAAAGACCAAGCAATTTGAGCCTGATTGTGCCAAGCCCTGATAGCTTGATTTTTGATTTGTCTGCAAAGTATATTGCTCCATCAACATTATCAGTAAATTCTTCAAAAAAATCTTTTCTATGAGTCATGTGGCAAGTTGCTCTTGAATCAAGCAACCAATCATTTTTCCATGAAGCAAGTGAAGCATAAATAAATCTTCATTTACTCCAATATTGCATTGCGCCACAACATAGTGAGCGGATTCATGTGCTTTACTTTTGTCTATGTCATTAGTTTTACCTTTGGGTTGGTTTCTTTGCTGCTCAATTTTGTCCCAAGGTATCCTGCATGTAAAGGCATCACGTGATCCATTTCTTTTGCAGCGTATGCAATGCAAATCTGACTTTTCTCTTTGAGAGTGACTGCCTCCCCTGCCTCTGAAATACCTTCCTCTGGAAGAATCTTGGGCAAGATTCTTTTCTTTATGAGCGAGGCATGCTGCCTCTTTAGAAGAAGATATGATTGAATGCATTGAAAAATTTGAGTGCTTTAGTACTTTTGCTAGCAAAAATGTGCTTTTGTGGAGAAAACTTCTGCTACTAAAAAAATTGATTCTGATATATGATATATGGAGAGAGAGGTATGCAAAATAATTTATCTTCAAAGCTATCTCAATCCAAATTCACAAAAAATATCAAAGATATATGTGAACAAATTATTTTCATCTTCATGGAATCTTCGCAATTATTATCTATGTTGTCAAAGGAATCTACAGAAAACTACTAAGACTTGTATAAGCAATTCCACAAATGAATCAACTGTTATAGTAATGCACCAAATTAGTCAGTTTACAAAAGCCAATTGAAAGTCTTTTGCATAACCTTTTTTTCAGAAGAAAAGTCTTCTGCATAACCTTAACTTCTCTGAAATACCACAGCGTTAACCAACAACGTTAGCAAACCCAATAGCGTGAAGCAAATCAAAGACTGGTTCCAGAATCGAAGATGCAGAGAGAACATCTACATATGTAGAGATGATTAGGTGTCAACATAGTGGATGACAATAGAGTTACTAATTTTTTTTCAATAAAAAAAGTTATTTCAATTGATTTATTTCTATTGATCATCTTTTATCAACATTTTAAATCAAATTTACTTAAACTATTTTTTTTAAATTTAGAATCAAATCTCACTAACAAGAATTTATAAAAAAATACAATATTAACCGCAACATACCCATATAAATATATGACAAAAATAAATATAGAATGTCATACTAAACCCATTATTAAAAAAAGGGTGAGAGTGCCCAATTTATCCCTTGGCTGAGGATCATAGATCCGCTAAACCTAACACTACGTGTTGTTAATTTAGAAAAAATAAACAGTAACGAAATGGCATCTCCTGTTGAAGAAAACGTGAGGGTGAATTGGGAATTATTCAATTTCAATGTGGCAATTTTCATATTATTTAGGTTTTTTTTTTTAATGTAATTATAATTTCTTAAATGTAATTATTTTTTTCTATATAGGGAGGTTAGTAGTGTTTTTGGTAGTTTTTTTTTTTTTTTCCCTGGAAATGGAGGTTGTGAACATGGATAATCAACATATATTCTCAGAGGAGGATGTTTTGGAAGTGGATAGGCCAATTTTGATTGATGAGGTGTCATCAGTGTTAAAATCATTCGCTAGAGACAAATGCCTTGGATTGGATTGGTGGACAGTTGAAATTTTTAACAACTTCTTGGATCTCATAGGCATTGATTAATTTGAACTTCCTGGATACCATGGGCATTGATTTGCTGAACTTAGTTGAGGCATCAAGGCATGGTGGTAAAGTCTCGGGTGCAGTTAATGCAACCTTTATTTCACTTACCCCTCATTCTTCGTGCCCTTCCTCTTTCCAGGACTACAAGTCCATTTCTTTATTCAATATTGCTTATAAATTGATCTCAAAAATAATTGTGACTCAATTGAAGGAAAAACTATATGTCTACATATCCCCAAAATAATTTGGTTTCTTGCGGAATTGTCAAATGCAAGATGCAGTGGTCATTTTCCAGAAGAGTATCCACTCAGTAAAGATGCGCAAAAAGGAGGCTATAGTTCTAAAATTGGATCTCCATAGGGCCTAGGACTATGCAGACTAGAATTTTCTACAGTTGATACTACACAAAATCAAGCTACTTATTGGAATTTTTGAGTAGATTATGGCATGTGTATCCTCAATTAATAATGTGGTTTTAATTATTGGTGTTTCATCAAATTTTTTCTAAGCATACAAGGGTCTGTGCCAGGGTTGATCTCTATCACCATTACTGTTTTTGCTGGTCATGCTGAGCAGGAAAATATTGAAAGCAAAAAGGGGAGGACAATTAGCAAAAAGTGGAGGACAATTTGTTGGTCTTCACATCACAAAAGATGTTTCTGTATTTCACCTTACATTGGTTGACTATGTTTTTATTTGTGGGCAGTTCTCCTTGAGTCAAAGCAAGTGTCTATTTCACATTATATCAAAATTTGGTGATGCCTCTAGATTATACATGAATAATTTTAAATCATTACTCATTCATGCAACCAAGAAACTGGACATAATTTCAGAGATTGCAACTTTTTTGGTTGTTGGCACCTCTACATTGGAAGATGACTTCACCTACTTTGGATTCAAAATGAAACCAAATAGATATCTCAACAAGTATTTCCAATGACTGACAAATGAATTTGCAGGATGACACATTGGTCTCACAAATGGCTATCTATGGGTGGCACATTCATTTTTTGATTTTTTTCACAATCGGTTTTATAGAATATTTTTGTATATTGGATACATTTATTCTCGCTCTCCAATTATAGAAAGAAAGAAAGAAATTATTTTAACATCCACGAGGATCAAGATAGCCTATGGGACACATTGCTTCTTCATCTGCTTCATTTATTCAGACCTTTTTCTGTAAAGCTTCATAATAAATTATCCTAGCTTCTAGACAAACCCCTCGCTAAATAGATTATCCCAAGAGCTAGCTGCCAGCTTACCTGCATAACTTTCCCTATTGTCTTTGAAGACCTCACATTCTAAAATGAAATGTTTTTCTATTTCCACTTTTACAGAAGAACAAAAAATGCATACCCTTTCCTCTCACACTTCCTTTGGCCTTTTCCAGTGCCTTGTTTCACAATGGAGTTGATGAGAATTAGTCCTTAACTGAGTGATAAGAATTTTGGCTCTTCAAGAAATATTGGCCTCTATGTATGCTTTTGGTTGATGATTATGAGTGGGATTAAACACTTCAATATAGTAATTTTTCTTCCTTCCTAGCTCTTTATCCCAAGTACGTTTGTGGAACTTTTCCATAACAAAAGATTTTATCTCTTTGTTGTTTATGGGACACGCGTTCAAGCAAATACCCCATTTACTAAACCATTTGTTATTTTGCTGCATCCAAGTTTTATTGCTCTGGCACAATCTATCATTAAAAACAATCTTAGGCCATCTACCCTCTTCCATTTGCTCAATTTTTTTTAAATACCTTATGACTCGCACCATAGCAATTGCTTCAATAGGAGCAGTCCCTGTTTCACTTAACAAGATATCATAAGTAACTGCTTTTAATCTTAAATTTGTCTGTATCCAACGCTTTGGAATTTTCTGAATTTTCCATATATAAAAAAATCAAGGCCATTATGCAATTTTATCTAGTGATGTGCAAACAACAGAAAAGAATTCATATAGTATGCATGGGTTTAAAAGACATTAACTTTCAAGATGGGCTCTCCTGACATTTGGAGTGTTTTTTTTGGAACTGGTATTTGGCAGATGATATCTAAGGAAAAAATATTAAAACTTGTATTTCTAGGCTGGTTCAAGGCTGGTTGGGTATTAAGAAAGAATTAAACTTTTGGATGGGCTCTCCTGACTTTTGTTCTGTCTTTTCTGGAACTGGTATTTGCAAGATGATATCAGGAGAAATATTTAAAGAACTTGTCTTCCAACCTTGGTTCAGGGTTGGGTTGGGTACTTCAAGAAATGGTTCCTATGTATAGGATGAATTTATGAAGATTAAGCCATGGATTTTTGGAAATCTCAGACGGGAGATTAGATCTGGTGCATTGGTTGAAGTCGGGATTGATCCAATTCAAGGTTTGCAGGGCACACACACTTTGCCAGGCAAGATCATCCAACTACTTCATGACCGGGTCATTTTCTACATCAATCAAATTAGAGTAGATTTTGATCCATTACAACTATATCCCAATTGGAAATGCATTGCAGAGATGGGATATTGTGGTGAAAACACTATTATTTGGGAAAAATACATTTTACATTTACATATGGCTAGTATATCTCTTAGGAAATTCGATGATAAACTTAGAAGGAATGTATGTCTTGTCTAGGATTATTTTGTTGCACTGAAGATATAGTCGTATTTCTTCTTCTCTTCAGGCCCAAGCGGATTTATGTTGGTTCAAGTAGTTTTGGTCCTAGCATATGCCTTTGAAAATATTTTTTTTGGATGGTTGGTAGGGAAGACTAAGATTCTCACCTAGGAGAACCTATGCAAAAGAGGATTTAGCGGTATTGGTAGGTGCAATTTATGTAAAGGTTCTGTTGAAAATGTTTTTCATTTATTTATTAAGTGCCCCTTTCTCATCACCACCGGGATTATAGTTTTACAATGCCTAAATATTAATATGCCTTAGTACTTCTCGTATATTGATGAGTGTTTTAAGAGGTGGATGATACCAGTGTGGGTGTGGGTGTGGGTGTGGGTGCATTTTTTGAGAAAGCTAGGGCCTATTTTAATGATAAAAAGATATTCGATCTAGTAATTTCTAATCGCTCTTAAACATATCTTGATTGGGCATTTAAACAAATCCTTGATCGAGCTCCTTTCTAGCCTAAGTTAGAAGCTCAATCGAGATTTGGGGCCTTTTGACCAAGCCCTATTTCTTATTAAAAATCCTAGGTCGCAATTTACTCGAGCCATTTTCAGTAGATTGTGAGGAAAAAGGAGTTTGACAAAAGATTTCTATAGAGGAACTCAATCCAACTTCCCATAACCCCGCCAAAGATACAAAGGCTCAAGTCAACGTAGGTTTTTTTTCTTTTTTACAAAATAAAATAAATTAATTTGAAAAAAAAAACCTATTGTACAAAACACACAAAAAGCAACCAAGAAAACCCGACAAAAAAAACCTAGAAAACCTCAATTTTATTTTTGTAGAAGTTATCTGCAATGGTAATATGTTTATTATGAATATTTTCTATTGTAAAAACTTTATTTTGTAATTATTTTAAGTTTTAAAGTTTTTCTTAAGAATTTCGTGAAATAATTAAAAAACATGATTTTTTTAAATAATTCTTTAAATTTATTAGTTGAGTAATGATTTTGTAACTTAGAGTTTCTATATTTTGAGTTAACTTTATAACACACACACACACATATATAATTTCAACTTTCAACAATGCATCCTTGATACATACATTAAATCCATGATGAAAAGTGCATTTAAAGTGGGTATATGAATTTTGACTCTTTTCTAATGTGTACCATATAGTTTCGTTATGTAGTGTGTTGAACAAAACATTGTCTTCATGTGCTTGCACCTAGTACATGTCATGTGTCAAAGTCAAACATTATAAGAACTTGTCTTATAGATTATTTGGTTGGCATGAAATTTCATTAATTTTGCAAATAGGTTTATTTTTTTTTTTACATATATTTATATATTTATGTTCTATGAATAAAATGCATTATTTAGAAATGAGAAAAAGAGTAAAATAGATTTGATCACTTCTTTAGATTGTGTTTACATAGGACTGAATACTTTGGTTGATAATTTATAATAATAAAAAAGACTCTAAAGTATAAGACTTCAACACAGATTATTCTATTTGAGCTTATAAATAGTTTTCTTGTCAATATTCTTTCTATGTCAACATTTTTTTCTTGGATTAGTTTATCTGTATTAGATGTAATTTGCAAAGCCATCTCCCATACATCCCCCCAACTACAGCCTGTCAGAGTGTTGAGGGATCTGCTATACATGGTCGGGCTCGTGATAGATCACTTAGCCCAACTAGAGTGTATGTTCCACTCATAGATACTCCCTCTGACACTAGTTAGAGTGTTAGAGGTAGTGTTTTTGTCTTTGTTAATGATCTTGCTACCAATAGTGAACCTTCTTCACTTGTTGCAATTACACATCTTGCATTTAAATCCTCTTTAAACTTTATGTGTTTATGTCTAGAAATTGTCTTTAATTTAAATAGTCTTCAATTGACGTGTTTGAATTTAATGTATATGTTAGTATGCTTCTAGTTTGTTATATATGTTAAATTCTGTTTATGATTTGTAAACCCTTAGCAGGGCAAAGATGAGGATCATAGTGCAGCATCGATGCCTCCATGGAACGATGCTATAGCCAATATCACAGTTGAGGATGTTAGGGCCCAACAAACATTGATCACGCGAGAGCTGGATAAAATCTCTGCTAGTTCGCCTACTAGATGTAGTTTGTCTTTGATGTTGGATAACATCAATAGGTTGATCGAGACATACCAGAGGTGCAGGCCCACGAAACCACCTCCTATATTTCATACATAGTATAAGGAGGCTAGAGGTTAAAGGCCCACATCCTTGGAAGGTGGTGAACAATGTCACCAAGAACATTGATTTTCATGGGGAGTTGTTTGACATCCTTCCAGATTTGTCGTGCTAGACATGTTCGTCTAATTCTGCTAAAATATTTTAAGAATGTTGATGTTGATCTGAATTTAAACAGGAACGCAACAAATTATAGAGATAACCATAAACACAGATATGCAGCAGAAATAATACTTCCTTTCATTAATGTAAAATACTGAAATATGCTTACGAACACTAATGCAAATAAACCAGCTAGGGCGATGGTAGATAATCTCTGAGAAGAGATGTGGCGGCTACATGCCTCTGAACTGTGTTACAATGAGGCGCGAGGGCCTATTTCTTGTTGAGAAAGAATGGAAAACCCTTAACATTCCAAAACCTAACCCTAGAAGATGAAATGCCAAACTGTGGGCCCCATTTGGGTAAATTGGTACATCAACTTCCCGGGGTCGTAGCTTTGGCATACGATCTCCGTTTGACCATACAATAGCTCGTTAGAAAGATCTATCCGAGCACTACAACTTTGGGAAGGGCAACATCAATCCATGGGGCCATGTTGCCCCCAGATTTCCCAAAAAACATCATTTAGGGCCTTAAAACGGCTCCGGAAGTTTAGGACCCGAAAAATTGCTAAAAATAGTAAACTATGGTACAATTTAGGAAATTGAAAAAACTAAAAGAGACAGTTGTGGGGGTCCAAATGGGATAGGTGGGTGGCCACCAACATC
>APFE030172146.1:0-16078 GCA_000404065.3 Pinus taeda
CCAAGAATTGTTCATTTATGTAATGTAAAGGAGGTTTCCCCCTCGAAGAGGCTAAATTCTAAGGCATTGATCTATCTTTTCTATATTTTTGTGAGTTGGTTTCATAACAAACTATTTCGCTAATTGTACAATGATTCATTCATATGCATATGGTCGTGTGTCTTTATTAGACCAATACTATTAATCTTCTTTTAAAGGCTCACTTTTCTCTCCCCTTTCGGTAGACTAACCTTGATACATTCCATAGCTGAACATTGCACAAGGCATACTCCCTTGCTAGTTTGAAAATACTTGTGCATTATTGTCTTGTGCTGAAAATTGTAGCGAAGGCATATCTATAAGAACATATGGCAGCCGGGCCTTATTTCGGGAAGGGATCCTACACCAAACAATGCAAAGTCTAATTGGGACTTTTCATCGGGGAGACCCCCTTGGTTGACAAAATTTAAACATCGTCAACAAGAGCATTACCAAAATTAAATCAAATTGTTTCAGGAATCCATAAATTGTAGATAGATCATGAAGGAGTATGTAAAGGTTGTGCTCTTGGAAATAATCAAGAAACCATTTCCAATTAGTGACAATAGATCTAAAGAAGTATTGGATTTGATCCACTTTGATTTATGTGGTCATATTCCTGTGATATCACTTGGAGGTTCATTATACTATGTGACATTTATGATGAATTCTCTCATAAGACATGGATCTATCTCATGAAGACAAGGATGAAGTCTTCACTAAGTTTCAAAAAGTCAAAGATGAAGTAGAAAACTTGGCAAGTAAGAAAATCAATATTTTGATATTTAACAATGGAGGAGAGTACACATTGAAAGACACTTTTTCTTTTTGTAAGAACACCGATATTAAGAGGGAGCTAATTATTCCCTACAATAATGGAACGACAGAATGAAAGAACAGGTCCATTAAAGAATATTCCAATTCTATGATGCATGATCAAGATTAGTTGATGTTCTTATGGGGAGAAACATCATTGACAACTGTATATATTCTAGAGTAGTGATGGATTGAGGTCAACTATGATGTATATGACTAACCTTATATGAGAAAAAATCCAAATATTAGACATATGAGAATCTTTGGTTGCCATGTTTACATCCATGTTCCTAAAGATAAGAGGAATAAGCTAGAACCTTTAGGAAAGAAATAAATATTTTTTGGTTATAGTGAATCATCAAAAGCCTACAAAATCTACATTCTAGAGTAGTGATGGATTGAGGTCAACTATGATGTCGCCTTTGAAGAAAAGGTTGCATATTTCAAGTATGAGGAAGTATCCACAGACTCCATCAAAGAAGTAAAGCATGAGGCTTCTAAGGAAGAAAGTTCAAGTTCTATAGAATGTCCAAGAGAGCCAAAAGGGCCTTATGAACCAGTTGACCTAGTTTCTATTCCAGAAATTAGGAAGAGACCAACATGACTTATATCTACATCAGAAGAAGCAGAAGTACATGCAAATCTTGATGGCACATCTAGAGAGATTAAAAAACCTAAAAGGTTCTCTAGATATTCAACTCTTATGACTAACCTTATTGATGGAAAACCTTTCACTTATGAAGAAGCAACTAGCCAACAAGTATGGAAGGAGGAAATGAATGAAGAATACCAATCCATCATGAAGAATGATGGCTGGGAGGTTTTTTTGAGGAAGCAAGGAAATTCAGTGGTGACTTCCAAGTGGATATACAAGATCAAACATGTTGTAGATGGAAGTATCTAAAAATATAAGGGATGATTTGTGGCTAGAGGGTTCTCCCAGAAAGAGGGAGAATATTATGATAAAACCTTTGCTCCAGTTTCCAAGTGCACCTCCATTGGATCTATTATTTCTCTTATTGTTTTGTTGGGATGGAATTTACATCAAATGGATAACATCACAACATGTAAAAACATGTCAAGAGCCATATGTGATAACATCACATAACCAACAAATAACCATAATAGAAACCATGAAAAATCAACCATAATACTACCAAAATAATCAGTACAAATACACATGAATCACAATAAAATAATATATCTTATAAAATATGAAAATTCCAACCAAGTTAGGGACTTCCACGTACCACTCGACCATAGGTTGTGATGAACCAAATATCTCTTTTAGCTAATCAACCCCACACCATATTCCAAGCATGAGTGTGGGATCTCATGGAATAACCAAAACAAAACCAAACCAGGGCTTCCAGAGGCCAAACCACCTCAAACCTCAACCATAGTGATTCTACCTCCATGGTCATACATCACTAACACCAACCAGATCGGTCTCTACCCAAGTTTTCCAGGGCTCCAGGAAATAGTTACTCAACCCACAACCTTCTATGGCTCCAGAGCATTTGTCTAACCCATCTCTAGGGACTAGTAGCTCAACTCACCAAGGACTCCAAAGCATTTTTCCCAACATAGGCTCCAAGACTAGTAAGTCAACCCAAGTTGTTCCCTAGATTTTAGATTATTTGTTCCAACCCACATCGATAAGGAATTATGAGCACTAATAAAAAAACAATCAAGTGGAAAAACCCACAACACCATGGCTATCCAGGAAATGGAAAGGAAAGGATAAAACCACTGTTAATCCAGGCAAATATCCATGCCAATAACAACACATAACAACAAAACCACATGCATATACCATGAATCCATAAATCAACAAGGAAATCACACATACAACCTGTTACCTACAAAGAAATCCAACTGTACCTACGGATCTACCTGTTTCGTTATGTTTTTATGCTTTCCTTTGACTTCTTTCTCCAGATACAAGTGAATACTAGAGTGCTCCTAGAATTCTCTAAGTGTGCAAGAGTATTAGAGAATGAGAGAATAAAAGAGAGCTCCACCCAAAAACTATCAAAAGGCTATGAACTGATCCTCAAAAGTCTTTTTATCATTGAGGCCTATATTTTCTTCTTTTTCCTTCATTTTCCTCTAATTTCCCTTAAATTCAAATATGTGTCTCTTCATCTTCCTTTATTTTCATAAATCAATGCCAATTATTGCCTTTTTTCCTTTGCAATTTCGTTAATCATAAATATACCGAAAGTGACACACACTAAGAAGTTTTTTCCCAACATTCAGCTTGGAGAATGTGTCTCATGAACTTGGCATTATATTTTTTTTACATGGAAAGTAAACTAGGGCTATTACAAACCCCTCCCCCTTGGGGTAACACCGTCCTCGGTGTTCTATGACACCTATTACTAGAAAAATGTTGAAAACAAAACATAATGGCTATGGAGCTTTATAATCTAGCTCGATGTAGTATTTACAATGACCATAACTGAAAAAATTACAATCATACCATCTATCGGAGATTTATAACAAAAATCATTGCATTATTTATAATAACATCCACATATATACTCATGCACATTTGCTTCAACCAACAAATAATCATACTTTCTATGGAGATTTATAACCACAACGCGATACAATATTTACAATAACATACACATATACATATGCACATTTTATCTAACCAACAAATAAAAGGACACAGTGCCTTCATCAATCAATAAGAAAATCTGTAGGCTCACACCTCCACCCTCAAGGTAGTACCAGGATTCACCTCCTTCCCAGGAAGTCCAAAATCCACTACCAAAGTAAAATTTGCATCCAATGTCCAACATTATGATCCTTGTGCTAATTTTTCTCTCAGTGAATTTACCAACTCATTGTTCCATGGCACACTCCCAATGTGATTTTGATTTTGTCTGCAATGCTAATGACCAAAACAAATTCATTCCACGACCTTCCTTCTCTGCTACATAGTCCCTTAAGAAATCTGGTCACCCCCTTCCGTGTAGTCACACACCCTCCATGTTCCTCTGGAACCCCCTTCTCTGCTACATAGTCCCTAGGGAGATCCATCCCTTAGCAGGTTTCCTCACATTGGAAAGTCCATAAAGCAAGGCATATCTCTACCTCAAAGCCATCACACTATTCATAAAATTCTCATGGTAATCAATGAATATTATTGGGTACCAGCGTCCCACAATGGACCCGCTCCTGAATTCTTTACCATCATACTATTGATGTTCCAATTCCTTTCACTACCGTTGCTAACATTGTTGCAGCCAATTCCAACCACCCAAACCATACATTTCCCTGCTTTCCTGTACCAAGCACATAATTTCCATTAGACTAAAAAGGAATTGAAATTAATTTAAATCATACCTCATTGGTAGCTCGTCAATAAGGTACACCTGCAGTTATTTTTACTTCCTGTCACAACAAGCCAAACTATCTATTTGATCAAATCATCATGTATAAGAATATCTCATCCGGTTAGCTCAAAATGTAACCATCATGAATTAGAATCATAAATAACATGCAACCATCATAAATCAGAGTCATTGGTCACATGCATAATTAAAACTGAAATAAAATATTTATACTTATATTTCAATTGATTATTTGCTTCTACCTTTGTTCTTGGTCATTCCATACACACACTGAATCAACTGCTACACCCAAAAAGCACCCTATGCCTTCTCTTCAACCACATACACATACACATAATGTACATCACATGTATACACCCAGACATCACATATAAAACCACACAATACATGCACCTAGACTCAACATACAACACAACACATACACCTACACTTGGTGTACAACAAAACACATACATCTACACCTAGTGTACAACAAAATACATATACATACATAGAGTACAACACAACAAATACACATGTTACGATACACTGACTACACAATACACATAACAAAGTACCACATGTACACAACAAAACATGTACGACATGTACACAATACCATATGTACCACAACACAACATGTACACGACACCACATGCATAACGTGTACACATTACCACCTACAAAATGTGTACACAACACCACATGTACACAAAACCACCTGTACAATGTGTACACAACACCACCTGCACAATGTGTACATAGAACCACCTGCACAACATGTATATAGCACCATATGCACACAACACCACATTTGCAACATGTACACAACACCATATGCACACAATACCACATGTACACAACACCACATGTACATAACACTGCATGTACAACATGTATGCAACACTACCTATACAAAACAATATATGTAAATGTACACCACACCACATGTACACAACACTGCATATGCAACATGTACACAACACCATATATACACAACACCGCATATACAACATGTACACAACACCGAGTTTGTACATCCAGAGACCACACTGTCTCTACCAATAAACCTAGATTTTAGTATCTTCCCACTATCCATGCTTGTCCCAATGTGCCCCAGATTCCACTGCTTTTATTCTGCTGATGTATCCCTCAACATTTCCTATCCATAACATAAACATAGGCATAGTTATAAGCATATAATATCAAATCATATCCACACGATACTAACCTCATAAACCTGTCAAGTCTATTCTTCCCACTTGATTCCTCATAAGACTAGGAAACTCTTCATGTTATTCACTTGCATAAGAAATCATTCCTCCAAAATAATGATCCCTTATGACCCTGCCAGATAATGTCATACATACATACATGTATACATATATAGACATTAACATAATCATGTTCACAACATAATTACTAGATATCATAAGGTCAAGGTTAAGAGAACTTTATCTCTGCAAATCATGCACAACATTGAGAGCAACAATTCCCAACATAGTGAAGGCATCTGATGCCTCAAATCCATTTACTTCACCTTTCCTGTTACCTTTCTCACGTATGTCCTACCATCGCCCATTTACCCCAACGGAACCAACCAATCCAATTGACTGCCATATTCTTTCCTTTAGTCACCCTTATACCTGCACTGGTATTCATCCATGTCATTACCTGTTGGCTTTCATTCAACTCTCCCCGTGCTCCATTAACCTTCCTCTTTCCCCAACCAATTCCCAAGGATCTCAAAACATAAAAGACAAGAACAAGAAACAAATAAGAAGAAAACCATGAAAAACTATTAACAATATGACACCACAATAAAAGTGGCATGGCCATGCACTAGACATTAAAAAAACTTCAAATCAAGCACAAACAAATGACAAAGCATCAAAGCACAAGACTCTCAACAAACACTAGGACTCAATCCCCATGGGTTCCCAATTCTTCCAAGGGAAAGATCAACTTGAGTCTTCTTCAAGATTTCATGGCAGCCTCTTTTTCCATGTAATCCCCTTCATCATACTACCATAGACACAGGCTGTCAGTACATAAAAAAACATAACAATGTACAGGTTACCTAGGGAAAATTTTAGGGCCTAATATTCGCAGGTGGGCTAATTTTCCATGCTTTTTCCAAAAATCAAATTTGCCAATTTCCATTTTTCTAAAAATTATTCACCCAAATTTTATAGTACAAAATAATTTACCTTAAAATCACCATTATTTTATATATACTAATATAAAATCATTATAAATATAAATATTTTTACAAAACTATCACCAAACATTTTACAATTTGCATATTAGGGACTAGTAAGATTCACTAAGGTTTCTAACCTTTAATATAAACTTCCATCCTTAAACTTTTCCTTGAAGTTACCTTACCTTGTTGTACCTAACACACTAACCTATAACTAAACACGTACATATATCATATCTCAAGATATTCCAATTCCTTGACAAATATAGCCTTTATTGGAAACAAGATGTTATACCTGTGAAATACATGTTCATGAATATAACACATATCCACATAATGTTAGACAAAATCAAGGTTAAGAAGACTTAATGTACTGCAAGAAAGCACTCATTATTTTGGAATTGTGGTTTCCAAACATGGTCAAAGGAATTCTCACCCGATCCCTTTCTTTTACCTCTTTCCTTATTGTAATTGAGTCTTATTATGTGCTACCACATCACCGAGTTGTTATTTATATAAACAAATCAACTATTACCTTGTCATGCTAATATTAAACATGTTTCCCTGCAACTTGTTCACGCATGTCAGTCACATGTTCCAAAGATCAAGACTTCGATTCTATTAATTTGAAATCATCCTTTACCAAGACTAAAAACCATTTCATAATCAACTCATATTCATTATTCATCATACTACAAATAACAACCACTTTCACTAAAGTGCATATTAGCTATCTCAACACATATTGTATTAGTACAACCATATTAAAACAAGACCATTCCTTCATGCAATCTAATAGACAAATATACATATCATGAAATTAATCAAACTTTCAAACAACTTGTAAACATACCATGTTAGATAAACCAAATAGAAAACATAATCAAACTCATACCTCAATGTATCTCAAGGGAGGCTATCAAATCTACACAAGTTATTCCAGATTAGTACGACACAATATCACAAGTATATCTATTCATACTTGAATTATCACAACCATAACCATATACATAGACCAATCCAGATTAGAACAGTACACATAACATCAATATCTTAAGTGCAATAGCCATAATCATTAGGTGTGTGATCGCAATGCATATAAGAACAAGTTAACTACCATTCATGACTATTTGACACACGTGCATATGACCATACTAATTAACTAGTATCTATCATGCATGTAACCACAACAATAATAAAATAATAGAAATGTATATAACCACAATTCATATAGCAACCCTTGACAATTGTACTTATATGCCAGACATACAAACCTATATGATGATCTACTCTTACCCCAAGGACCAGTGTTGCAACCTCGCTCTAATAAACCCAACAAACAAAATGTTTGAGCTCAATGAGAACTCAAATGAAAGAGAAGATGGTGTGCGACAATGATAATAATCAGAGCTACAACAGTGGGTGCAACAATGAAAATGATCAAAAGTGAAGAGTAAATGTAAAACCCTTCTATTTATAACAAAATATTAGGTTATTCTTGAATACTGGGAAATAATAAAATATTATTAACCAAATTCTAGAATTAACCATTTGGAATATTTTATTATATTTGGTTGGAGGGAAAAAGTATTTAAACTTTTATTTAGAAAGAATAATAATAAGATTTATTTATCTTTCAAAAAATATGTAAAGGATAATAAACAAATATGATTTAATTTAAGTATCCTAGGGGATTTAGTCAAACTTGCACAGACCTAATAACAAATTGAGGATTAATTAATTATCCTAAGAAAAAGAAAATAAATGATTATCTATTATTCTCATACTGGGTCAAATATGACAAGGAATATTAGTTAAACAATGGTTTAATTAATTATTCCTAGAAGATAATTAAATAAATAGTGATTTATTTAATTATTCTTCATGGGTTTAATTATAAATGATTTAAAAAATGTGGTTTATTAAGTAATTCCTTACAGTGAAAGCAATTTTAATATGGTAAAATGGGCCCTATATGGTGTACTTTGATCCATCTAGTAAATTATGGCTAGATGATCAATTTTTGGTGATCCATGGGGAAGAAGAGTACCCAAGGAATAGGCTGGGAGGTAAACTCGTGGGTCACTAATATCGAGCTGGAAAAAAACAACATTCACATTTGGATGAAGATGACAACAAGAGAGTGTAATAAGAATCAATTCCAAGAACCAAAACTCCACTCCTTGTTGAACAATACTTTGTGTATTCATAAATTCTATTATATGTTTAATGACATATTTATAATGGCCATAATGTAAGCATGAATGTCATCATGATCGAATTTCAATTTATGGCTATTGATGTATATATATCAAATTTATATGTTTTCAGTATTGATGAAATTCTAAGTTGTGTGTGACTTCATAATGGGCATCACTAACAAATGACAGGTTGAAAACAATGCTTATTTACTTATTATTATAGTATCATAGATTTAATATGAACTGCTGTAACTTGATTACTACTATGATTTGTAAGCTAAAAAAAATGGGTGTCATAGGGAGTGTTGTATAAATTCCTTGTAGATTCAAAATACTAATGAGATTTATCTAAATCAAAAGAATTGAGTCTACTCTACCAATTGTGGAAACAATTAAATGACCATGAAATCACGAAGCATAAAAGAGAAAGAATCCAATAAACACATTACAAAATGATTTCTAGGGGAAAGACAGCTAAAAACACATCCTATCTGTATATTGCATTAATTAGAAAAAATTGAGAAGATTACAATGCTTTACTCAAGCCTGAGCAACCTCTGCACTATCATAATCTATCTCACTGCTTCACAAGCTAGTCATCGTCAATACTTAACCAAATACAAGCCTGCCCAAGTCCCTATTTCCTTATGTTATTTCCTTTGGAATTAGCCCCTATTAATTAGGGAAATTCATCATCCTTAAATATGCAATCCCTATAGGCCTTCTTGTGATTACATGCACCACCTGTACAACTCAAATAATTATACAACTGATAGTACATTGCCCTTGAACTCTAATCTCAAAATGGGCAGCTCGTATATCACACATGCATGATTTAATTATGGTTGATTTATCAATTAATTGGTTGAACATTGAAGCTACACCCCACTGCTACACCTCCTACTAGATCCTCCAATAGTTGGAACTAGTTTAACTGACGTTAAATGAGTTTTACTGAATTAATTAATTACAAATGAAAATAAACTCAACTTGGGCTCCTATAAAGTAGAAACCACTCTACATGACTCAAGTTATGCCCTCAAATCAAATTAACTGAGCCAACTAAGTCTTTCAAACTTAGTTAACACATTCTTGTTGTATTGTGATGTGGAATTACAATTTTCTCCTAATTTAAGTCAAGAGAAAATTAAATTAAGGTTTTTTTATTGCCATTTTCAACACTCCTTCTCAACAATAAAGGGATTCAAATCTACCCTGATCCAACACCTTTGGAATGTATTCCATGCAACACCTTTCACTATTGTTGTTGCTACTGCAACATTTGCAACTAAGAAAAAAAAAGAAATCACTGAATCAATGTGAAACTCTCTACTGGGAAAACTATGCTGCTGTTGAGTATGCTACTAAGCATTCTTCTCTACTGTCAAAATTGGTCGTCAAAATTGGTCTACACTCCTCAGTATTTGACTGACATTGACCCCCCTGCTACTGAATACTGTGAGCCCCTGTAGTAAGGTAATAATCCATGATACAAAGACACCTCAATGGATCCTGCCCAAATTTCTACACTCTTGGGACTATTGCTTCGCATTGCCCCACCTCTCACCTGGAGGTATGGATGCATGTGCTCTCTCTTCCCACTAGGCTCGAAATTTCCCCATACTGGAGGTCTCTTCTTGATTGGATGTCTCCACTCGGCCTCCTCTCTAGTTCTCCATCTATGGATGCTTCATAACTTGCTGAGGCTAGTTCTGAGGCTGCATATTAAGAGGTAATTCATGATCCCTCTCAACCACCAAGTCTCTTACCTTTTACTTTATCCTTAAGGCTTTGCACACATCTTCAACCTAAAGTGCATATAGGTTCTTGAATCACACAGTGATCTTCTTCACTTGTCTCATGGTGATGTGTGTAAGGAAAACCTTCCCTTTTCTAAATATCACATCATAGCCACAATACTCCAATATTGTGATAGAAACAAGATTATTCTTTATTCCCAAAACAAACATTACATCCTTGAGTCTGAGAGGGGATCTAGACTCCCTCTCAAAAGTAACTGTACTGATACCAGTCGCGCTATACCTCTTTTCATCTCCAAACTGAATGTTCTTCTTTAGGTATTTCTCCTCCAAGTGAATGAAGGGATATCTATTCCTCGTCATATGGAATGAGGCACCATTGTTGAGATACCACATGCTTCCCATTATTGTGCTTACCATGCATGCAATGAGAGTAAAATCAAGCTTGAATTGTGAATCTAGAGCTTCATCTGCTGCTACAACTGCATGATCATTCTTGCTTACCTTCTTCTATGAACATTTCGTGGCATAGTGCCCAAATTCATGACAGTGAAAGCACTTGATGTTGGACAAGTCTTTATTCTTTCCCTCCTCACCTTGGGACTTATTTCCCTTGACTTTCTTTCCTTTTTTGACTAATTAAAATTTCTCTTCCACTTCTTTGGATGAGGTCCCATCTCTGGTGTTCTGCCTTATTTCTTCCTGTGCTAGATCAGACCATAACTGCTCCCAACTTGGTAGTTTATCTCTACCATTAATAAAATCTTGATAACTGTTCCATCTCTTTGGGATAGCTAATAGATCTGGAGATACCAAATCTTATTATGGAATAATAGCACCGATCCCACCTAGTTCATCACAACATTGTGTAAATTTGCTTAGATACTTCAGAATTGTGTCATTCTTCTTCATTTTGATGCTATGAAGCTTGTCCTTTAGTACCAGATTCCTATGGTCACTTTTGTTCTCCAGCAAGTATGTCAGTGTTTTCCATATCGCAAATCGAGTTTCTTTCCCATGGAGATTCGAGACAATATGATCTCAAACTCCCTCCAATATGATCCTCCTCTCTTTAGCTACAACCGTCTTCCACTTAGCGATCACCTAGGCATTAGTTGCTAGGGGTTTAAATACATTTGTCTTGATGTAATTTAGTATCACGTTATCATATAATACCGCCTCCATATGGATCTTCCATGCCACAATATTTGTGGTTCCTTCAAGTGCATACTCGATACTGAGTCTGGTGGAAGTCATCTTCTTAATCCTAGAGAAATCCTGCAACACTGATCTTGAAATTCAAGCCTCCTACAAAAACTTTGAATCCTCTTCTTTATTGTGATTCTAGCTCCAATACCATGTAGAAATGCTTTGTAGAATCAAAATGCTAATGAGATTTATCTAAATCAAAATACTTGAATCTACTCTACCAACTATGAAAACAATTAAACAATGGCAGAATCATGAAGAATACAAGAGAAATAATTCAATCAACACATTAAACAATGATTTCTAGGGGAATGCCATAGCTAAAAACCCTTCCTATCTGTATATTTCATTACTCAGAAAAATTGAGAAGGTTACAATGCTTTTATCAAGCCCGAGCAACCTTCGCACTATCACAATATATCTCACTGCTTCACAAGCTAGCCCTAGTCAATATTTAACCAAATAAAAGCCTACCCAAGTCCCTATTTCCTTGCGTTGTTTCCTTGGTAATTAGCCCCTATTAACTAGGGAAATTCCTCATCCATAACTGCACAATCCCTATAGGCCTTCCTCTAACTGAATGCACCACCTGTACAACTCAGATAATTATACAATTGATAGTACATTGCCATTGAACTCTAATATCAACTGGATAACTCATAGATCACACAAGCATGAGTTAATTATGGATAATTTATCAGTTAACTAGTTGAACACTGAAGATGCACCCCACTGCTAGACCTCCTACTAGTTCCTCCAACACTTGGAACTAGTTTAATTAACTTTAACTCAATTTTAGTGAATTAATTAATTAAAACTCAAAATAAACTCAAAATAGGCTCCTATAAAGTAGGATTCACTCTACATGAATCAATTTAGGCCCTTAACTCAAATTAACTGAGTCAACTAAATCTTTCTAACTTAGTTAACACATGCTTTTTGTCTTATGACGTGGAATTACAATTTTCTCCTAATTTAATTCAAGGGAAAATTAAATAAGGATTTTCTTGTTGCCATTTTCAATAAGTGTCCCTACTCTTGGTATCAAAGGACAGGTTCAACCTCTAGGACCTATGGACCCCTCAACATTTGGTATTTATGCCACAAAAGTTTGTCTTTTCTCAATGAAACAATGAAGAAATTATGAAAATAAAATATCATGGCTTAGATAAGTGTCTCAAGGATGAAATATTAAATGATTTTTAATGACACTATGCACATTTCAGGTCATAACGAAGGTTGACGTATTGCATGACTTCTTATCCTTGCCTTCCACAACTCTTATTTCCTTCCATGTTTCTTTCAAATGATCTTGCTTCTCTAGGTCTCCATATGCACATTATTATACCAACTAGAAAATCAAGCAACATGTTGAGAATTCATTGTTCATGCTTTTAGAATCAAAGAATTCTCTCTTTTGATAATGAATTTCTCAGTTCATCATTCTGATCTACCTTAATGAAAATATGTGTTAATGCTTTCACTCATAGTGTCTCCATGGTACAACAACTTTCTTTGTTGTTGCAACTTTCTAATCTGTATTAATGTGATCTCGGTTATGTCCACATTGATTGTAGTATACATATGGTGGAAAACATTGATGTACACATTGGCAAAGATACATCTAGGTAAGAGCTAGATGAAATTATGTGGAATTTATTTCTATCCCTAATAATAAGACTCATTAACTTCTCTCTAGGAAGATAATTTGATGATTATTGAAAAACTTGAACTGGGCTTAGCGATTTTTTGCAAGAGGGTACTAGGGATTCATTTCCAATATAAGCTTCAAAAATATTTCATGGTTTGAATGAGACATTTCAATGGCTCAAGTATTAGAAGAATGTACAAGAAAATGCACATAATTACTCATTCATATCTCATAGTTTCAATGCTCCCAAATGTCAGATGCTTCCTCGAGATAATATCAGCTTACAACCTCTATTTCAATGCCACTCTGGAGGCCAAGCAGTATGAAGCGTTTGATCATAAATTTGTCCTTCTTTGGGAAAGTGGATTTGGAATGAGTCTATTCCACATGTTTTCCTATCTTGATACTGCAAATTCGTTGAAGATAACTATTTTAGGGGAAGGAATGTAGACTTCTTCTATATGTTCTTATTTAGAGGCACTGTGCTCACTACAATCGTGGGATGATCCCATACCTTTCAAAGTCATTTTACATAATTTTATTTCTTAGCAACTCTTTGATGTTTATGATGACTTACATGTGGAGGGACAAAATACTTTTATCCAATTGAGTTTCCTTGTCTTTTCACATTTATTTTCTTAGAAATTCTCTCATTGCAAAATAAAAATAAAAATACTTATGCTACAACTATCACAATCCCCACCATATTAATATTTTCCAAATTCAACTTAACTCTTATAACAATGTCCTCATGTCCTCACGGTTGCCACACAAATTCAAAATATTAAAGGAAGTGAAGTAACAAATTACAAGAGGCACTATGACTATAATATTCAAAAGGGAAAACAGAGACTAAACAAGTGCGTCTTCCATGAAAGTACTCATTTAGCGGACAACTTTGGCTTAGGGAAAAATGACAATAACTAACACACTATAATTGGATTTATATTTTTTATAAGTACGTACCAACACACCTCAGTCAGTGTGGAACCATTTCCTAGTGCATATATGGTTTCTCACATGTGTGACGATAAAATAGAAACTTCCAGATTTAACTTTATAATGTCTATTGATTTTAAAACTCATAGTTACTATTGATGGGTGTCTTATAAGACAACTGTTTGTTATACTATAACAAACCTATTTTGGGCCATATCTTCAACCTCAAAATGTGTCTATACTTATTATATATTGAAATTACACTCAATGACCAAATCACACAGTCCCTACTTCCATGAAATCAAACATCGATTTCTATTGGTCTTAATTACTCACACTTACACAATTATCTCATTTCACCATTATAGGAAAACATACACATAAACTTTGAACACACTTCAAGAATCACAATCTTGTCACATACACATAAAATTTGAACACACTTCAAGAATCACAATGTTGTCCTCCATCTCTGCAGGGTTATGATCACATACATAAACTGCACTCATAATTGTGTGAAGGAGCCGTTTCCAAATAAATTGCCACTCGTCTTAACCGAACATATTCCCAAATCAATGTAAGGACATGTGACATAGTCAAGCATTGTACTCACCACATTGACATGGTGTCAGTCAGATGGGCTTTGCCAATTTAATCACACACCAAAGCTACAAGTGAAGTTAACTATGCTTGAATTAGTTTAACTACTACTTGTATGGTATACGGAGTTGCGAAATCAGTTTATTAAAATTTTGATGTCAGGAGAAAAATTTATAAGTGCATACTTTTTTGACATAATAACAATATTAAACAATAGATAGAGCGACTATTCTTTTCAGAAAAACTTGCTGATGTAGTTTGAGAGTAGACCTCTTCTACCATTGAAATTTTTTAACCTTTATAATCCTTCTCCAACTATCGATGTAATATGAAATATATAATTATGGGTCAACTAACTTGTTTTTCTCTCCATCCCCTAAGAACTCATTCAAGATTTTTCTTCGGAGGAGATAATATTGGAAGAACTCACCAAGTTGTCAAGAAATCAGTATCTCGCAACATATAACCGTTCATATCTTGTGTATACTTATTAGTCCCTGCCTCTAGCATAGCAGGGACTATAGCATTCGATACGCCGTTGACTTGCTATTACTCTTCGAGTTGACCGTCAATTTCTACCGGTTAATTGCTGTTTAACCAAAGTTTATATTAGGCACTTTGTGTGCAAAAAAACTTTAACCAAAGTTTTTTGTTTAACCTCTTATTGCCGGCCTCACGTGGCCAGATGTGCGCTCAACTCAATTTATCCTAAGTTCTCTGTGGTGCCTGTTCTCCGTCTGCGCGCAACTTAATTTATCCTAAGTTTTTTATCCTAAGTTCTCTTTGGTGCCTCTCTCTTATCCAAAGTTTGAAAGTTATGCTATTTTCTGGCGGACAGGTTTTTAATCCAAAGTTTGGTAAATTTGTTTCTGCCACATGTCTATCTGCATGCATGCAACTCTAGTGCTATCTACAAGTCAGCAAGCCAGTTTATTATCGATCCCAACCTTGGGTTGATTCTTTCTTTCGACCAGCAGTTGGATTCTATCGTCCAGAACAAGCCATTTTATTATCGATCCCAACCTTGGGTTGATTCTTTCTTTCGAGCAGCGGTTGGATTCTATTGTCCAGAACAGGCGGTCGATTATCATGTAATCTCAGTCACGGGGAAATTAGCTACGAAAGGGCGCAAGTTATGGTAAGGTTTGTGACCTAGACTACAAGATTACTGTTACTGTTTTTTTGTTAAGTACTTGACAAGAGATTTGATCCAGTACAGAGCTTGGAGATGTTAATACGACACATTTGTTTGTCATTGTTGCCAGGGTGAAATATAGCCTTCAGGTAAGGATAGCTGGTCTGAGTCACCGGCTAAAGAGGTGGAGACTACGCAT
>APFE030172146.1:17439-41228 GCA_000404065.3 Pinus taeda
ATAAAAATTTAAAACATAATCAAAATGTTATAAAGATATTTATATCTCAACTTCATATCAAACAAATTATCTAACCCATTAAAATTATCTTATAAATTTGCTTTAAAAATGATGGTGAGGAGGTGCACTCACTATCATATATAGAAATGTTTATATCCCAACTTCATGTCAAACAAATTATCTAACCCATTGAAATTAGATTATAAACATTTGTTTTAAAAATGATGGTGAGGAGGTGCATTTACTGAATTTTTTTAATGATGTATTAGCATCTATATTTATAAACCAATATGATATTAGTATTTCTATTTATAAATTAATATTTTCGAAATAATTTGCTTTATTAATAGAAAATAAATTATATTATATATTGATTAAATACACAATAATATGTTTGACTACTTATTTAATTAAATATTAATTTTAAAATAAATTTATTTATTATATATTTAATTAAATTTTTTTTTTTTTTTAAATATATAATAATTTTATTAATGCTTGGAGTTCATTTTGTATATATCAATTAATTTCAATTATTGGATGTGTTATTAAATTATTTTTAATATTAAGGTAATATAATAATTTAAAATTTCAGTAAGTTATGAAACAATTTTGAATCATTATCCACACTATTCCTTGTTGTATGAGCACTGGTCATAATGCATCTCTATTAACCTTTGTTCTTAATTCCAAAGGTTATAACAAATTTAGTATGGTAAAAATGGGAGCATAATAGATCTTCTCCTTTAAGTCTTTTTGAAATGGTTTCTATTGTGGTTTATTCTAATGAAATCTTTTTCCTTCAATGGTGGTTAAGGCATGTTATGGTGTTGCTACTACCGAGAAGTTTAAGATGAACTTTCTTAAATATTATGTTATAACCATTAAACTCACGACCTCTATCACACTAGGAATAGGCACATATATATAGAAGTTGTGCATATATATGAATATTAAACTTAATTTACCTTTTGACTTTGATCGATCAACCAAACTTAATTTTTGGAATGGTTGCACATAATTTTAATTATTGGAGATTCCTTTTGTTTATGCACATCATATAATAATTGTTGGAGGTTCCTTTTCTTTATGCACACCATATAATAATGGTTGGAAGTTCCTTTAGTTTATGCACACCATAGTGGTTGGTGTATTCTCTGCCAAGTGTTGGACACTTCTTAAAACTTATCTAGTGTGACTCATAAATGTTTATGCCAAAGTTTTGTATAACTAATGTACCTTATACTATTTTACATAGATTGTCATGAGATTTTTTGGGGGGAGTTGATTAATCTTCAATCTTCATATATTGATGGCCTTGTATGGTTGATGATTTTTTTTTTTATTGGAAAAGGGCTTGTAGTGACATAGGTTTGAGAATGTTTACATGTTAATGCATAGTATTTGTTCAGCCGTGCAATAGGTATGTATTTACTCTTGATTATTATTCTTTTCCTGCTTTCCTATCCATCTTATGCCATAATATAATAACAAATTGATAGGATTTTGATAAGAAATGAATAAAATAGCTCTTGATACGATTTCACCGACTAAACTAACTCTTGTTACTTTTTATGTAGAAAAACAGCAGAAGGAACAACTGTTGTTCCCAAGTCAGAACAACAAAATATAGTCGAGGAAAATGAGACACGTTGGGTGCGGTCGAACCTAGGAACAAGTCAAGGAGATTAGTGCGAGATAGAAGAATTGTCTGAAGATAGCATTTAGTTGTGAATCCCTCAGGATCTCCTGATCCTAAGGGATCACATTTATCTTTTCCTTTTGACTATAAAAGAGAAGACCGAAGAGGGATCTCTCATCTTTTACTTGGATTGTAATTTTAATTTACAGAAGGGTGATTCTGAGAAACAAGATTGTGTTGTAATGATAAGTGACTTTGATGATTAATATACAACTTGCGTTGTTGTTTGTTTGTATCTTCTGAAATCGTTAAGTAGTGTTCGTCGGTGGCTAGGGCTTGGTCTCTAGTGGAATTTATTGCTGTTCCCTGTTTTATGCATTTTCCGTTTCCTGCAAGTTATTCCGATTTACAACTTCTCAGTTGATGTATTTTCGTTGAATCAGATTTCTGGTATTTATTTCATTAATGCATAGTCATAATTGGTTTTATTTAATTCATGTCGTGGATTGAATTAGTTATTGTTAAAGAATCATTTCCGGTTAACTTCAAAATAGGGCGTGATTGATTAAATGCTTTCCTTTTATCCAATAGTTTAAGTACAACTGAAAGAGCTTAGTTAATACTACGATGCTCTCGGTTGATTTTCATTTGATTTTGGTTAATTAAGATTGAATTGCGGTATTGTTTAGATGAGTTATTTCCTTTAGAGTTACAAGCTTGAGATTTATGATTGCATCCGTTTACTCTTGTATTGAATTTCATAACTTAGTTTAAAACATTACACTTTGGATTTATAGCTTGCACATATTGTGTACACTCTTGGAATAAAAAGACTTACCGAGGTTGATAATTAATGTGAGGCAATTAGGAGTTTTAAAAGACACCTTTTAGCATCCAACATTTTGGCGCCATTGCAGGGGAGACTGTTGCCATTTTATAAAGAGTGATGTTTGTCTGCTGAGAGAGAATTGGGTATTAAAAATGGGAGGTAAGAACCTGCGTACCGAGCGAGTAAAATGCTCGCTCCTCCCCCACTTTCTAGCAGAATTGCGTAGGAATTTAGGATAGAAATGAATGTTTGTGTTTTTGTATGAATGACTAAGAAGAAAAGACCAAAAAAAGATATAATTCCTCCCCCCAAACCTGAAAAATCCAAGGGACCAGCGACCCTTGGATGTTCAACCTTCATTGACGAAATCATAAGAAAAGTTGAGTCTCAGTCATTAGTAGGACCCTAAACTATTGCTACTAGACACCCTACTATTTCCCTTCAGGCCACAGGATCACCATCTGTAGCTAACATTGAGATTCACAGTAAGACTAAAGGGTTTGAATAGAGTTTTCAAGATATTGAAAATTCACAACCACACTATTCATAAGAAGGGAATTGTTGAAACCTCCGTGAAGGAGAAGGAGAAACAAGTAATCCTAAAATTAAATCATTAGAAACTAGATCTCCTGAAGTAGTAATTGAACAAAGGATACCCGATGTTCTTGATCAAGGTAGCATTTTTAAAATCATTCCAGCCTCTTCTAGACATCCTAGGAACAACTCTCAAGCTCTAGAGATCCCTGAAGAATATTGGCATATTTTTGACCAAATGGCCAATAATCAGCGACAACCCCAGACATCTACATTACAATACCCTATTGTAGACGTAGCTGTCAATGCCCCCATGAAAGCTATTCCATTACAAAATATTCCTACCTTCCATGGGCTAACTTTAGAAGACCCTGACGCATTCATTTTCGAATTTGATGTCCTATATAGGGGTTATGATTACACCACTGACCCCTAGAAGCTAAAATTGTTCCCCTCTACTCGGAAGGGAGCAACCCTGCCTTGGTTTATGGGACTTGGTGGAGGTACCATCAATGACTGGGAACAGATGAAAACATCCTGCCTTAAAAAGACCAAGATTATTGTTGAACTAGGGAACTAAAAGATGAAATCTTTCAAATGGTAGCTAAGCCTAAAGAGACTCTGGAGGAATATGTGGAGTGTTTCCAATATAATCTACAAAGATCTCCTAATGTAAATATGCCTGATAATGTTCTAAAAACCACAATGATTAAAGGTATGGGTAGAAACACTGAATATAATGGGTAAGGGTGATATTTATCAAGAATATTATGACAATATTCTAGACTTGTCCATCAGGTGTTCCAGGGGTAGTACAAGGTTGAAACCAGCCGGACGTGATGCGATCACCAAAGAAAACAAAGCCTCAGAAGGAAGCATTACAAGAGTCAAAATCGGTAATCTATTGGAGGATTTCAAGACTAATATCCTGGGAACCCCGATGACACAATTGGACATGCAAGCTAAATGAAAGCAGGCCAAGGTAGAACATAATTTGGCTATTTTCTATTCCCATTGCAGAAAAAACATAGTTACAAAGAATGCCTGCTAGATACGATACAGGCATGTGTCATATGTACTAAGAAGCATGCCACGGAAAGTTGCCCATCACTCCCAAGATTAAAAGAAGTCTTCAAGGAAGCAAAAGAAGAAGTAGAACCAGTATATCTGCTAAACTAGTGTTGTCAATGGCAAGCACATCAGATAGGTATGCATATCGATCCATATTCATTCTTTCCTCCCTTGAAATATAATCCTCAGAAATATTTAGGGGCAGCATGGCAGAACCAACCACCTTTTTCTACTTGGCCACCTCAAGCATTTTCTATGCCACCATGTCCCAACCAGTCAAATCCAAACAATAATTGGTCAAATCCCTCTTACCCTCCACCATTCTGGTAGAACAATCCTTATCCATCCTAATGGTCCCCTTCCACCTCACAAAATCAGAATTGGCAATCAAACTGGTAAAGATCCACGAACCAGCCTATGGGGACAATTCCTCTGTCTCAACCTACTTTACCAGCACCTTATACGTTGCAGCATAATCCTCAATCTAATATATGACCATAACTCCCAGCCCATCCCAACCAAAATCCAAACAACAGATTGATCCAACAGTACAAATCATTGAAGGTCTAGACCCTGAAGCAGAGTTGAGAGAGCATAATGAACTCAAGTTAAGATCTGGACGCATAATTGCTCTAGACAAGGATAAAAACCTGAAACCTGAAGAACCAAACCCAAATAAGCCTTTGAATGTAAACAATCGACAAGGGGAAGATATAGTCAGGCAGAAAACTCCTGAACAGATCATAACTACTTCCCCACCATTCCCAAAAATATTAATGATACCATGCCCAATTGAACATCCCGACTTTGATCTTCTGGGTGAACTCAAGAATATCTGTATAAAAATACCCCTCCTCCAGGCTATTCAAGGCATTTCAATATATGCCAAAACTATTAAAGAATTGTGTATAAAGAAGTCTATGAGGCAAACAAAAATAACCCCAACTGTCCATGTTGTCGGGACTTTGTCTGATTTATTACTAGGCAAAGAAACACCTGTAAAATATGAAGACCCAGGAAACCCCATTGTTACAGTGTAGATAAATGGTCGTTCTTTTCCCAATGCTTTAGTTGATTTAGGGGAAGCCATTAACATTCTCACAACAACAACTTGTGAAATACTGGGCATTACAACCTTGGAACCAACAACTACCTTGCTGGAACTTGCTAACCACTCAGTCATTAGACCAGAAGGAACATTACTAGATGTGATGGTTTCTATAGACACTTGGGAATATCTGGCTGATTTTTTGATTATTAACCCTAGGAACCTACTAGATGGACATCCTTTAATTTTAGGAAGGCCTTGGTTAGCAACCGCTGATGCTTATATTAGCTGCCGGATAGGCAGTATGACCATAACTAGAGGGAATGATGTGAAGAATCTAGCCTTATACCCTCTTGCTCAACCAAGCCTAACCATTATAAAAACTAGGAAGCAACATGTAACATATTTAATAGAAAATATTCGGCCACCATTGACTGTGGCATATTCCCTTGAATTTAAAAACCAAATAGAAGACGATGTCATTAATACCTTTATCAATCATCCTGCTATAGTATCTAGTTTTAAATGTCACATGATTAAAGTAGTCCTTGATAATGAAATTGAAGAAGATTCCCTGAGAGATATCAATGACCAACCAATACCAACAACAACTATCTATAATAGCAAACCTATTGAAATTGAGCCAGGGAAGATCCTGAATATTAATAGTAATCTGAGTGATGACCAACAACAAAAACTTATTCAAGTCCTTAGGAAATATAAAGGAGTTTTTGCTTTGGACTACCCATACGTGAAAGGGATTGACCCTTAGCTATGTATGCACCACATTTACACTTAAAAAGATGCAAGACCCATTCAACAACCTCAACGTAGATTAAATCCTCACCTAAAGGATATTGTTAAAGAAGAACTTCAAAAACTATTCGATGTGAATTTTATCTATCTTATATCTAATAATAAATGGGTTTCTCCATTAGTAATGGTCCCTAAAAAGAATGGGAAGTGGCGGATGTGTGTTGACTATAGAGAACTCAACAAAGAAATGCAAAAATACCATTTTCCCCTTCCATTCATCGACCAGGTTCTAGACACGCTGGTAGGGAAGAATTTATTCTCTTTCTTAGATGGATTCTATGGCTACAACCAAATTCAGATTTCCCCTGAAGACCAGGATAAAAATACTTTTACCTTTCGATGGGGAACGTTTGCTTACAGGGTATTACCTTTTGGATTGTACAATGCACTTGCCACATTCCAAAGAGCCATACTCAGTATTTTTGCAAACTTGATAAATGAAGGATTAGATGTATACATGGACGATTTCACACCCTATGGAGATGACTTTGAATAGGCATCATAGACATTGGAGAAAGTCCTGGAATGGTGTACCGCAACTAGACTCTGCTTAAGCCACGAGAAGTGCCATATGATGATGACAGAGCGCCTGATCTTGGGTCATTTCATTTTAGAACCTGGAATTCAGGTAGATCCAGGAGAAATATAGGCAATCCTCTTATTAGTTACTCCTTGCACTCAAACAGAGGTATGTAGTTTTCTGGGATTTGCAGGATATTGTCATAGGTTTATAAAGAACTTCTCACAAATTGCTACACCATTATATGCCTTAACATGAAATTTTGATTTTATATGGACTGAAAAATGTGACATTTCTTTTACAGAGTTGAAATGGCTACTGTCAACAGCACCAGTATTACGAGGGCCGAATTGGGATATACCATTCTAGATTTCATTAGATGTGTCCGATTTAGTTGTTGGAGCAGTTCTTGGCTAAGAACACGACAAGAAGCGCTACGCTATATACTACATTAGAAAAAATTTAACTCCTGTTGAGTTGAACTATACAGTAACAGAGAAAGAGTTTTTAGCTATTATTTATGCTATTAACATATTGAGACATTATATAATTGGATACCCTGTAGTTCTATATACTGATCACTCTGCTATCAAATATTTAGCTAATAAATCCATAATGAATGGAAGAGTGACACGTTGGTTACTACTTTTGCAGGAATTTGACATAACTATAAAGGATCGATCGGGGAGGGAAAACTTTGTGGTAGATTTCCTCTCCCGAGCGTCAAGAACAAATGATGCAATAACAGTAGAAGACCAGTTCCTGGATGAACGCCTGTTTTTTGTGGCCATAAAAACACCATGGTATGCAAATGTGGTGAATTGTTTAGCAGTAGGAACACTGCCCAAACATCTGACACTGAGAGAAAGGAAATTAATAGTGCAACACAACACTCGATTCTCCTGGATCGGAGGCTACCTTTTTCACACAGGGGCCGATATACACATCCACAGGTGTATTAGGGAAGATGAAATTTATGATATCTTAAAAGCCTACCATGATGGAACTTGCAATGGACATTTTGTAGACCGCATAACTGGACATAAAATTTTGCAAATGGGCTACTACTGCCCCATGATTTTTAAGGATGCTAAGAAATTTGTCCAGGCATGCGATAGTTGCCAAAGGAGGGGCCACCCTGGCCAATCTGATGAGATGCCCCTGCATCCATAGTTGGTGATAGAAACCTTTGAGCGATGGGCGTTAGATTTTGTTGGGCCGATCAACCTACCGTCCAATCAGTAATCATACATACTGTTTGCAACAGAATACATGACTAAATGGGTGGAGGCAATAGCATTACCAAGAGCGACAGAGGAAACAAAGATTAATTTTCTTTTCGAAATTTTTGTACGATATGACTTACCCACAGAAGTAATGATGGGGGGATACAATTTATAGGCCACAAGATTGCTGCTACACTAAAGAATCATCACATTATTCACAAAAACTGCGTATCACCTGCAGGTGAACGGGAAGGTGGAGAGTACCAACAAAGTAATTGAAGCTATTCTAACAAAGACAGTCTCATCGCACAAACATGACTAGGTGACTCGATTGCTAGATGCCTTGTGGGCATATCACACGACTTGGAGGAACATAACTGGATACTCTCCATATTAGCTGGTATTTGGTAAGGAACCCATTTCCCCCATAGAATTTGAGATACAAACACTAAGGATAGCCCAAGAAGTGGGACTAGATTTAACTGAAGCCCAGATCAACAGACTATAACAAATAATTGAATCAGATGAAATTCGGCTATTGGCTCTACAACATACTGCACTCATTCAACAACAAAGAGCCAAGTGGCACGATTTCCTGATTAAGAAGAAGATATTTCATGAGGGGGACTAGGCTCTTCTTTATGATTCTAGGTTTTAAGACTTCCCTGGTAAATTGCAGACTAGATGGTTAGTCCCCTATGAGATAAAGGAAGTACATGACAATGGTACTCTTACATTGGCCACCATTGATGGGTATGGTTTTTCCTTCAAAGCAAATGGGCATCGGGTACGTCTCTACCAAAAACCACTCATAAGAGAGTCCTTTTACCAACATATACACCATGACTCCACCATGCAAATCTTAGCTGCAGAAGGAAATCCTTCGGCAACTTCATTATTTTAAAAAGTTATCCCTTTTTGTAAAAACTGTAAATATGATTGCTAATTTGATTTTTTTTTTTTTTTTTTTGTTCCCACTTCTGAACAACACATTTGATTTTTGTTGTTCCTACTTTGGAACAACATGTTTGATTTTTGTTGTTCTCACTTTAGAACAACACGTTTGATTTTTGATGTTCTCACTTCAGAACATCACATTTGATTTTTGCTGTTCCTACTTCAGAACAACACATTTGATTTTTGTTGTTCCTACTTTGGAACAACACGTTTGATTTTTGCTGTTCTCACTTCAGAACAACACATTTTATTTTTATTGTTCATACTTCAAAACAACACATTTGATTTTTGCTGTTCCTACTTCGGAATAGCATATTTGATTTTTGTTGTTCCATCTTCAGAACAACACATTTGATTTTTGTTGTTCCTACTTCGGAACAACACATTTGACTTTTGTTGTTCCTACTTTAGAACAACACGTTTGAATTTTGCTGTTCCCACTTCGGAACAACACATTTGTCTTTGCTGTTCCCACTTCGGAACAACACTTTTGTTTTTACTGTTCCCACTTCGGAACAACACTTTTGTTTTTGTTGTTCCGACTTTGGAACAAAACTTTTATTTTTTTGGTTCCCACTTCAGAACAACGCTTTTTGTTGTTTCTTGTTCAAATACTTTTTTTAGAATTTGTTGCTGTTCCTTCTTTGGACCAACATTTTTGCTTCTTGAAGTCATGTTTTGTAAAAAACATCCTTTTTCCTTCCATTTTTGAATAGCACTCCAAGACTATTCCTAGCTAATCTCAACCCCATTTTTCTGATTCCCTTTCATGGCATGAAGTACAATACTTTTATAAGGGCTAGAATTATAGATTCTATTAAAGCAAGTGAATATCCTTAACATTATGATCTTTAACAAGACAACTTCTTGATGACAGATTTCTTAAAAAGAATGGGGAAGGACACAATTATTTATATATTACTTTACTGAATTGATTTCTTCTGTATATAATATCGATTGATCATCTTTACCATGCTGGTTCCACCCCTCCTAGTTATAATCCTCTCTGTCTATTATAAGTGAGATTATGGGTATATTTTTTTTCTAATGATATGTTCAACTTCTTCCACCACCCCTGCTCTTAAGGAGTACTGACCCTCCCTCTATTTATTATAAAAATGTGTAAAATTTTGCCTACAGATAGAGGATATGGGGTCTCATTATGAGCCAACCTACCATGTTCATAAGGATGTAGAAATGTGACATTCCCACTATGGCCTCCACACCAGGGTTATGATCCAAAGGATGGCTAAAATATCCTTGGAACAGGAGATCTCATCACGAGCCAACCTGATCACAATTTTGTTACTTCCCAGTGAATGACAGTGTGGTCATTTGGTTACCATGCCAATACACTGATCTCTTCTGTAGAAAAAACAATGGAATTATCTAACTATAAATTGAGGATCCTGGCTCATATGGGTTAAAAAGAAACTCTGTCGAGGCTATGGATGCCTGCTGGCAACAGAAGCTCTACTTATGGTATTGAAGTTCCATTTTCAACATCAATAATTATTATAATACCCTCTTCTTACTTTTCTTTTTATCAGAAGAATTATTTCCTTAATTTCTCCCTACCTTGAACCTTTATGCCTGAGTTTATGTTTTTAATCAATCATATCATTTGCAGCCAGAATATCATCAACAAAGCATATTTTTTTTCATATTGTCATCCTCTTTCCTTACTGCATAACCTATCATCAACCAAAGAATATTGTCTCTTATCAATAACCATCATTACACACCTCACTTTCATAATATCCATACCATTTTACAGTCCTCTCATTAATATACGTACGCTGTCCCATATTAATGTCGTATCTTTCACCCTTGAATGTTTCCATCAGAACAACATTCACCTGTACATTCAGTCATAGGCAACCTCCCATCTTGAAGGAGGGAGGGAACCTTCATCACACTCATGCATGCAGTATAACTATTTTATTGAATTTCATAGGTTGATATGGTACTCTATGATCACGCGACATGTGGCAAAATAATAGTCCTCGAATTTATGAATTTTTGTTTAAAATTGGAAAACTTATCTGTTACAACTTACTTGCTATTCTATCTCTTTGTTGATGTCTGTTGCTGTGTTTTCTCCTCTGCACTAATCCTTTGCAATAGTAGGAAGAACTCAAGCATTATGGGTGGTAAGTTAGTGCACCAAGAACCTCTATTGCTGGAAATCTCTGACAGAGCCAGAACAATTCTGGTCTGCGCAGCGTGGATAACATACCTCACAAGATTTCAGCCCACTAGTGAGGAAATTGATATTGAATTTCTACAACATCTGTAGAATGGGAAATCCCTAGTGAGAGGTAGAAGAATTATAGTATCAGATGCTGTAATAGCTGAAGTGTTTGGGCTATCGATGGAAGGAACTACATGGCCAAAGAAACACATAATGTTACAAGACACGGTGGACATTTTCAGAGATGTAGGTGAGGAATTAATTAATCAAGAAAGGCAAGGGCATACAACCATCTTCTCTGGCAGAACCATGGCGTGAGTTGGCAAATATTATCTAGAGGTTCATTACCTGTGATAGACGACGAGATGTGGTAAGACCATGAAAACTCAAACTTTTAGCTGTTTTGAAGCAAAAGATCACTGTTAATTTGCCATCTTTCTTGAATTTATTGCCGCAAGATACCGCCGATAGAATAATATGGGCGAGGCACCCAGAAATCGTAGTTAGCCACCATGGATTAATAAGACTAATTGTTACACCGAAATCAGAACAAGAAAGGGCACAACACCTTGATGATGAATTGGAAAATGAAGAAGAACTGCCTCAAGCATCAACCATGGGTCTCCAAAATGATATTCTGCAGGATTTTGAGACAGGGATGGCTCAGGTCTTGGCAAATCTAAATGCATACATGCAACTTGGAGGATCACTTGATCCTAAAGTAATGGAAGCTCAATCCCCAAAAGATTCTGGGCATACAGGAATTCTGCTTTCTGACCAGGAAAAGGAAGCAGACACAGAAGTTATTTAGGAATCAGACAACTAGTTTGGTGACATAGTTCTATTGGAACACAACCATGATAAAAAATAGGAATCTTTATATGCAGAAGCTATTGATGAGCTTGTTAGTATAAAAGATGCTCCTTTGAAGAGGAGAGTAGACAAAGCAAGACTAAATAAGCTGAGACACAAATATCAAAAGCTTGAAAAGACTGTTAAAAGGCTACATAGGAAGCTTAAAAGAATTACAAATGACAAAGCCCAAAGCACCACTCCTGAGGTAGTCTCTGTGGCTACGCAAATAGAAAATTGTAAGGGTAGGTCAACAGAGACCCAAACCAAACTCATTCCCACTTGAACAATAGCCACCCAGGCAAATTTTCATGCAGACTTAGTGGATGCAGTTGTTCAGATGGAGGGTTGGTCCTCCCACAACAAGGAAGTACAGACCGAGGAAATATCCTCTCATAGCACAGGCACTAAGACAAAAGAATAGGCCAAGGATATCCTATCAAGCAAAGACCCTATTCTCCTAAAGCTACAGGAAGAACTAATGCAAGCCCAACTTGCTCTAGAATGATGTGAACAAGAGACAATCCCTTTGCAAAAATATTAAGAATTGCAGAAATAGTTTAGGGAATTAACCATAACTGAAAATGGGACCTTTGATAGATTGAGACAGGAAGAAGAAAAGCTGAAGAAGGTAAAGACCAAGCTGGACAGAGCCAAGAATCAAATAAACACCATTTGCTCTCTATATTCAGATGTCTTGACATGTAGGTCTCCGGCCACAAATTATGCCCTATTCATTAGAACGGTACTTATTGTTAAAGGTTAAAGACGTAAAAGCTGGCAAGTTAATTGAGTTAAATACAACTGAAGATTTTATAAGTTGTTTCAAGGAACATGGGGCAAAAGTCCAAAGGCTTCTTTGCGAATTTTATTTGCATAATTTCATATTTGAAGGAGAAGTTAACAAGAACCCTAACCCTTTTGTTGGAGACATTTAATTCCAGTCTTTTATCTCTTTTGCAGTTAATCAACTTAAGTGGTTTAAGGCGTATAATTCATTCCAAAGACAAGAAAACGGGTTGGATCTCTGGGTAAGAAGTGAGCCTACTCACCCTTTGCAACTATTTGTTAGACATAAGAGGCTGATCACACAAGAAGGCGTGATTCAAATTTTAGGGCCCATACATAAGGAAATTGTACAAAAAGGAACAACATATTTCCTCTCTATACAAGAAAGGTCCTTGACTGCATCCAAAATGAAATGGACGGTCTTAACTAACATTGTTAAGGAAAGATAACCATTTAATTATGGGAACTTCAAAGTTGTTGGAAGTTGGTTAATCACATATAGCAATCTTATTTTGAGGGAAGGGCCTTATTGGTTGGGATGCCGATTTAGATGTCCCATTATTTGGTATCCTCCTGAAGGGTATCGGTTTGACTACGAGTTACCTGAAGGACACGAGCAAACAGACTTTGCCAATTTGGCACAAAATTATGGTTTTAGGCTTGACAAAGAAACCTTTTTTCTAGCCAACTCCTTAACTACAGTACATAGGAATTATTTATTTGTCATCAGGACATGAAAAAAGGTAAGCAGGGGAGTATGTTGAGTCGTGTAATAGGTATGTATTTACTCTTGATTATTATTCTTTTCATCCTTTCCTATCCATTTTATGCCATAATATAATAACAAATTGATAGGATTTTGATAAGGAAAGAATAAAACAACTCTTGATATGATTTGACCGACTAAACTAACCCTCATTACTTTTTATGTAGAAAAATAGTAGAAAGAACAACTGTTGTTCCCAAGTCGGAATAAAAAAATCTAATCGAGAAAAATGAGACGTGTCGGATGCGGTCGAACCTAGGAACAAGTCAAGGAGATCGGCACGAGATAGAAGAATTGTCTGAAGATAGCATTTAATTATGAATCCCTCAGGATCTTCGGATCCTGATGGATCACATTTATCTTTTCCTTTTGACTATAAAAGAGAAGACCGAAGAGGGATCTCTCGTCTTTTACTTGGATTGTAATTTTAATTTACAGAAGGGTGATTATAAGAAACAAGATCATGTTGTAATGATAAGTGACTTTGATGATTAATATACAACTTGTGTTTCTGTTCATTTGTATCTTCTGAAATCATTAAGCAGTGTTTGCTGGTGGCTAGGGCCCGGTCTGTGGTGGAACTTACTATTGTTCCTTGTTTTATGAATTTTCCTTTTTCTGTAAGTTATTCTGCTTTACAACTTCTTAGTTGATGTATTTTCGTTGAATCAAATTTTTGGTATTTATTTCATTAATGTGCAGTCATAGTTGGTTTTATTTAATTCATGTTGTGGATTGAATTAGTTATCGGTTAAAGAATCATTTCCTGTTAATTGCAGAATAGAGCGTGATTGATTAAATGCTTTCCTTTTACCCAATAGTTTAAGTACAGTTGAAAGAGATCAGTTAATACTACGGTGCTCTCGGTTGATTGTCATTTGAATTTGGTGGATTAAGATTAAATTGCAGTAGCATTTAGATGAGTTATTTCGTTTAGAGTTACAAGCTTGAGATTTATGATTGCATCCGTTTACTCTTGTATTGAATTTCATAGCTTAGTTTAAAACATTACTCTTTGGATTTATAGCTTGCACATATTGTGTACACTCTTGGAATAAAAAGACTTACCTAGGTTGATAATTAATGTGAGGCAATTAGGAGTTTTAAAAGACACCTTTTAGCACCCAAAAATATTGTCTTTCATAAATTGTTGTGCATAGATATTAGTGCCTTAGGAAAAGATTTTTGATGAAAAAGTTTTGGATGTAGTTGCTTGCCTATGAATTCAATGTTCTTGTGATCATACAGTCCTGATTTTTTCACATCTTGCAAAGAAATTGTATGTAGTACCAAAGGAAAATTTGTGTACTCTTGATTAATGAACGACTTGTTACATGGATTAGAAACCTTTTTGCGCCTGACTAAGCATAACCTCTAGTGTAAAGGTTGTCTTTGCATGTGACAAATCAATCATCAACCATATAACACTATTATTATATTTTTGTTGTAGAGATACTTAAACAAATAAAGAGTGACATAGGTTTGTGATTGAACTAACAAGTTATGAACTGCTACATATAGGGGGTTTTAATACAATAGTTAAGACAAATTTTGAGTAAATTTTCTCAAATTGAGACAAAAAAACTTGTAAATCGTCCTAAATATTATCTTTAAGTGAGTGTCTGAAATTATTGTCTTAAAAATTCATCTCTATAAAAACAAACATAGAACACAAGTATTATTGTATCTTAAGAGACAATTCATTTTTGTCTCTTAAGAGACTAGAGCTACAATTAAAGACATTGTCTCTATAGAGATAATAAAAAATATCTTTAGAAAGAAAATATAGAATGTGAATCTTTGTGCTTCTTCAATGTTTAATTCATATTAGGGCACGATGGAATCAAACCACCAAACTCCTACTTGCAAGGAATATGCTCTTCCATTGAGCAAACACCCTTTAAACAAATATGTTAACTTGATTAGAAAATATAAAAATCAACAATCCAAAATTTCAAAAATAACATAATAACATAATTCCTCCAATATAGGAGTATTTGATGGATTCCACAATTAAACCTCGGTATGTTTTAAAGTGGGTTAAATCAATGCTTTAGTTTTTTCTTGCAATGAAAATCCAAGATTTGGGCATGAAATGGGATGGGCTGTTAAGTTGTGCAATTATCCATGATTCATCGAAAATTGATTGAAAACAAGAAAATTAGAATACATTAGGGTTATTTCATTTCTTATGTTCTCTAGGTCTAGGTTACAAAACTATTAGATTGAAAATTCTCACTGCATGTTTTGAAAAAAATCAAGATTGACCTATAGCAGTAGTAATCATAAGGGAAAAAATCTTCCTTCAAGCTTTCAGTTTCCCTTTTCATTTCGTTCACCTACGACTAGTAAATTAAGCATATTTTTTAAAGTATGAATACCCAACTATTGTTCATTGCGTAGACAACCAAAGAGTCATTGCAACTTTGTAAATTAGTTACAAAAACATTGTTGAGTAATTTTATTGAGTAACCAAGCTACAAAATCCAAATATCTTGTCATGTATAAGATAATTTTCCTTCAAGAACATATTGTGTAGTGACATCTACATCTTACAACTTTTCAAACACTATCATCCATGTACCAAAATCGACCAAACAATCTACATAACCTTTTCTAAAAGTCATCCAAGGCATTACCCATGCTCTACCTATTTGGAAAGAATGCTTCAATTAAAATCCTCTTCATGCTTTGTATACTACACACCTGTCATCAAGAAACTATATTAAAAAGAAATACTTTGAAAACATGTAAATCTATCCATACACTATGGTACCATGGTTGGTCAACTAGACTTACAAAACTTAACTATATACTTAGTACAAACTATACACTACATCTTATAGTATAGTTGCAATATACACAACTCTCATATCCCAATTTATCATGATTGGGCCAAACTCTCCTATCAAAAAAATGTTAGGTTTAAACATTGTGCAACTTTCCCGCAACATCAATATCCTACTACATCGCCAACATGAAAAGAAATAAATACCATCATAATGCTTTTGTATGAAAATACACTAGTATACTATATTATGAGAGAAGTTAGTTAGTTCCGACCCAATAGGCGTCTCAGATCTTGTGTTGCAAAGGTATCTACTCCAAATTGGAGAATTAGAACAAGATCAAATGTCAACAAAGGTGGAACGGGATTTCATTAGAGCAATGGGTAAAGTTGAATGTACCTTCTCTTCAAAAGGCAACACTAAAGAGGATTCCATGTATTCAACATTATTGGAACATTGATTGGTATCAATCACATCCATTGTGATAGATCTCATTTACTGCATATAGAACATAGGAAATGGTAAGCTACTTGGAGGCTACTTGGAGGTGGATTGTTGGAATATGCAGGACCAACCCATTTCTCCAACTCAAAAATAGGAAAAGAAAAACCACTGCTAGAGGATTTCTAGTACACCACACAATGCTTTACATTTCTTGCCAAAATAACCCAAATCCTTGAAGGATCTTTGGCTTCATATTTCTAGGCAATCCACTTAAATATATATCCAAAATGACTTTATATTCAAATTACCCACTTTATTACAATCCTCAATCAAGTTACCTCCAAAATATATAGGAATATACAAATCCTCAAAACCAATAAATACTCAAAGAAATAAAGATATAAAAAATACCCATAATAGGCATATGTATAACCAGTGGAAACTTCCCTGATATTCTCACATCAAGAGACCCTTTATAACAGAAAACTCATAACAAACAACTCTATTACAATCAAAATCACGACTAAAGCATAGTAGAAGTAGAAAAGAAACGAATAAAATGTTACATAAATTTGGAACATGTTGACTGTCCCCAATGAAACCTATAGATACCACAATTTCCTCTATGTAACCAAGAATTCCCTTCAAATTTCCCTCAAATTCCTCCCTATAAAATTAAATCTACCATATATAGTTAGAATTAAATTTGAAAAATAACAGGGGCACAAAAAATATTACAAAACTCTTGAGTGGGCAAAATATGGTAGAAGAAAGCAAAATATGGTAGAAGTATATTTGGTATGTCTGTGGCATTTAAAAATTTTCCATCACCCTTCCTTGTCATTCAATTTCACCTCACTTGTGAATTGCAGGCACAGAGAGCAGAGGACTATACAACGCAATACGCAGGCTGAAATGGAAGAGAAAAGCAAAGCCCCGAGCTCTGAAGAAGAGAAAATGGCACCTTTGTATACAGACACGGCTTGCAATCGAGACGTGGGGATAGCTACATGGGAATGAATGTATAAAATACTCGAAGAGGAGAATCCCAGAGTAATGGAGGTTACAGCTGTCGCAGGCTCACAAAGCTCTTCTGAAGCATCCCTTGCAGAGCTAGCTTGCTCATTCTTACATCAGATAGCAGCAAGGCCAAGAATTTTTGAAAGGAGTTCAGATTTTCCACAGTGCTCATATTTTATGGTCGATGTTTCGAGTCTGAACCTAGACTCATCATCAGGACAAATTGTGAGGAGAAAAGAAGGAAAAAGGTAGGTATAAATATGAAAACAGCTAGATGAGAAGACATATTGGCCGACTTATTGTCTGTTTATTCTAATTTAATTATTTCTATTATTATTTGAGTCTCTAGCTTTTTATTGATTATATTATTAATAATTAATTTGATATTCTAATTTTTTTATTAATATTAATATTAATCTTTTGTTTTATATATATCATAGATTAATGTTTTAATTAATGTTTATGCTCTATATGGTTCTATTGTATTTTGCTTATAATGCTATTCATTGCTAACTAATGATCTTTATTTTATTTGTTATATGTTATTATTATTGTGTATTTTAGTTATTTATATTTTATATTAATTATTAATGTTATTTGATGATTAAAATAGTTATGTTAACATTATTCTTATTGTTATTTTAATTATTATTACTAATGTTTTCTGTTTTTTATTTATTATTTATTTATTTGTTATTCTTAATGTTATTATAATTGTTTTTATTAATATTGTTGTTTATATTTGTTATTTACTCCTAGTTATTTATTATTAATACTAGTTATTAGTTATATTATCAATGTATTTATTAATTGATGTTAATTTATATTACTATTTATTATTAACAATGAAATTTATTACTGCTCTTATTTATACTATTTATTCTTGTCTACTATTATTTTATTTATCTTATTATTCTTATCTACTATTATTGTTATATATTTTATTCATTGTTTGTTTATGTTATTACTATTACTATATTCATCTAAGATGTTTTACCTACATTAGTATTTATATTATTATTGTTGTTTATGTTATTATTATTACTATATTAATCTAAGATGTTTTACCTACATTCGTATTTATATTATTATTGTTTTTATTATTAATTATTTATAAATATCTATTATTATTCTTTATACTGCTATTTCTATTTCACCTTATAATAATAATATTATTAACATTGATGTTTATTCTAGCCTAGGTCTCTAAAGAGCAGTAGACCTAATTATGTTAAGATAGCTGGTTAAGAATTTCTGACCTCATTATTAGGATTATTTGCAGGGGTTAGCAAGGGGTTCCAATTCTTGCTAATTTCCATTCCCCCATCCCTGTTAAGGTTCTTTGGATGCTTAATGATTTCAATAGCTTCTCTAACCTTACGTTTGAAATGGTGTTCCACATTGGCAATGACTTTGGTGTCTTCCAGGCATATATGGTGATTGGTTTTACCTACGTGCTCGGCTAGGGCTGAGGATCAGATTCTTTCTTTGCGGATGTCTGCACTATGCTCTTTGAGTCTAATCCTAACGGATCTACCAGTTTCTCCTATGTATTGATCACCACAAGAACAATTGATGATATATACTCCTTTTTTCTGAAGCTGATCTTGGTTGTCCTTAATAGATTTCATTCTTTGTTTAATGGTAGACAAGGGTTTGAATGCAGTCTTTATATTTTTCTTATTGAGGATTTTTGATATCTTGTCAGTGACTCCTTGGATGTAAGGAAGATAGGTATTAGAGGTAGGGGTGTCTTTTGTCTTGTTTTTATTACTACCAGATTTCGCTTTTTGAATTTCTTTGAATATGCTTTTATTGTTGTACCCTAGGTTGGCAAAAGTTCTTTTGAGGTATGAAATTTCGTCATCAGTATGGTTTATGTCAGAGATTCTATAAGCTCTAGTGAAGAGGGTTTGTAGCACCCCCATTTTTTGGGCAGGGTGGTGATGAGAATCGGCATGAAGGTAGTTATCTGTATGGGCTTTCTTTCTAAAAACTTTGTGACCTATGGAACCATCCTTCCTTCTTATGAGGAGAATGTCCAAGAAAGGAATACAATTATTTTCTTCTACTTCCATTGTGAATTTGATGTCTTTAGTTAAGCTATTGAGATGGTCTAGAAACTTGCTTAGCTCATTTTCGCCATGAGGCCAATTGACACTGGTGTCATCTACAAACCTGACCCAAGATTTGGGTTTTAATGGATAAGAGTCCAGTGCCTTCTTCTCAAATTTTTCCATGAAAAGGTTTGCTACGATTGGTGAGAGAGGAGATCCCATGGAAACACCTGAAGTTTGTTCAAATATTTCACCCTGGAAGGAGAAGAAGGTGGAGCGCAGACAGATTTCGACTAATTTTGCGGTCTGGGGATTTGCTACTTCCTTAACTACCTGAATAGCTTCATCTAGGGGAATTTTGGTGAAGAGCTGGACTACGTCAAAACTAACGATTTTATCCTCGGGGTCTAGCTCGGTGTTTTTAATGTAATTAACAAATTGATTGGAGTCTTTAATGTAAGAGCTAGTCTTGCCCACTAGCGGGGATAGAATGCTAGCGACGTACTTGGCTAACTCATACGTGGGGGACCCTATGGTGTTGACTATGGGTCTTAAGGAAACAATTAATACACAGGACGCAGTTTTCGTTGACACGCAGATGGTAAGCTGTTCCACGAGGGCAACCAACAGGATAAGCGATGCTGCCACGACACAAGACGGTGAAGGGGGTACGCAGGACGTAGCCAGGGTGAGCACGCTGGAGATACATAGTCCCAGATCCACGAGGGCTGCCAATTCGATAAACAGTTCAAACCACGAGGATACAGCAACCAATGCGCAGCATGGAGAAGGGAGTACGCAGGTGACAAATACTACTGAAACACGCTGTCCCAGCACCACAATGCAATCAGACAGAGATCAAAACGATATGCAGGTAGCACTCAAGGGGATTAGACATCGAAAAACTCCTCTGCACAGCAGAAACACAAGCGCTAAAACAACCCATCCTCACAACATAGGAGAAACTGGTAGATCCGTTGGGATTAGACTCAAAGAGCATAGTGCAGACATCCGCAAAGAAAGAATCTCATCCTCAGCCCTAGCCGAGCATGTAGGTAAAACCAATCACCATATATGCCTCGAAGACACCAAAGTCATTGCCAATGTGGAACACCATTTCAAACGTAAGGTGAGAGAAGCTATTGAAATCATTAAGCATCGAAAAAACCTTAACAGGGATGGGGGAATGGAAATTAGCAAGAATTGGAACCCCTTGCTAACCCCTGCAAATAATCCTAATAATGAGGTCAGAAATTCTTAACCAACTATCTTAACATAATTAGCTCTACTGCTCTTTAGAGACCTAGGCTAGAATAAACATCAATGTTAATAATATTATTATTATAAGGTGAAATAGAAACAACAGTATAAAGAATAATAATAGATATTTATAAATAATTAATAATAAAAAATAATAATATAAATACGAATGTAGGTAACATCTTAGATTAATATAGTAATAATAATAACATAAACAACAATAATAATATAAATACTAATGTAGGTAAAACATCTTAGATGAATATAGTAATAGTAATAACATAAACAAACAATGAATAAAATATATAACAATAATAGTAGATAAGAATAATAAGATAAATAAAATAATAGTAGACAAGAATAAATAGTATAAATAAGAGCAGTAATAAATTTCATTGTTAATAATAAATAGTAATATAAATTAACATCAATTAATAAATACATTGATAATATAACTAATAACTAGTATTAATAATAAATAACTAGGAGTAAATAACAAATATAAACAACAATATTAATAAAAACAATTATAATAACATTAAGAATAACAAATAAATAAATAATAAATAAAAAACAGAAAACATTAGTAATAATAATTAAAATAACAATAAGAATAATGTTAACATAACTATTTCAATAAAAATAGACATTAATAATCATAATAATTAAAACATAAATTAACTAAAATACACCATAATAAAGATCATATATAGCAATATAAATAAAGATTCATTAATTAGCTATGAATAGCATTATAGGCAAATAACAATAGAACCAATATAGAACGTAGGCATTAATTAATAACAATAAATCTATTATAATAATATAAAACAAAACGTTAAATATTAATATTAATAAAAATTAGAATATCAAATTAATTATTAATAATATAATCAATAAAAAGCTAGAGACTCAAATAATAATAGAAATAATTAAATTAGAATAAACAGACAATAAGTCGGCCAATATGTCTTCTCATCTAGCTGTTTTCATATTTATACCTACCTTTTTCCTTCTTTTCTCCTCACAATTTGTCCTGATGATGAGTCTAGGTTCAGAATCGAAACGTCGACCATAAAATATGAGCACTGTGGAAAATCCGAAATCCTTTCAAAAATCACACCACAGTAATCTGCAATCCAAAATAGTCACCCTGCACGGAGGGGATACTTGGAAAGAGATCCGTAATCTCGAAAAAACTAGGGTGAAAATAAGGAGAAAAGAAGCTGATCTTCACTTTCTAAAGCAATGCAGGGATTCAAATCTTACTCCTAACTTTGCATACATTAAACACAGATTACATAACCAAAAATATCACAGAGTATTCGAACGATTTAGCAAAACCCTGATCTGCCTTGAAATCCGCAAAACCCGAACCTCTTTAGCAAAATTATCCTCAGCCGCCTTCAAAACCCACCTGAAGCTAGCAGCAGCAATTGATCAAGACCTATGGAAAGTCATTGATGCCTCCGCAACACTGAAGGCCAGCAAAGTGAAAGAAAGCACTGAGTCGAAGCACCTTAACAAACTAAATAGGTTGGAAAGACGGGAGAAGAATCATACTGAAGAGGCAGTACAAGCAATACGCTGGCTTAGCAATTCTACAACAATGGAATCAGGCCAAAACTTTGAAACAATTAATACACAGGACGCAGTTTTCGTTGACACGCAGACGGTAAGCTATTCCACGAGGGCAGCCAACAGGATAAGCGATGCTGCCACGACACAAGACGATGAAGGGGGTACGCAGGACGTAGCCAGGGTGAGAACGCTGGAGATACATAGTCCCAGATCCACGAGGGCTGCCAATTCGATAAACAGTTCAAACCACGAGAATACAACAACCAATGCGCAACATGGAGAAGGGAGTACACAAGTGACACATACTACTGAAACACGCTATCCCAGCACCACAACACAATCAGACATAGATCAAAATGATATGCAGGTAGCACTCAAGGGGATAAGACATCGAAAAACTCCTCTGCGCAGCAGAAACACAAGCGTTAAAACAACCCATCCTCACAACATAGGAGAAACTGGTAGATCTGTTAGGATTAGACTCAAAGAGCATAGTGCAGACATCCGCAAAGAAAGAATCCGATCCTCAGCCCTAGCCGAGCATGTAGGTAAAACCAATCACCATATATGCGTGGAAGACGCCAAAGTCATTGCCAATGTGGAACACCATTTCAAACGTAAGGTTAGAGAAGCTATTGAAATCATTAAGCATCCAAAGAACCTTAACAGGGATGGGGGAATGGAAATTAGCAAGAATTGGAACCCCTTGCTAACCCCTGCAAATAATCATAATAATGAGGTCATAAATTCTTAACCAGCTATCTTAACATAATTAGCTCTACTGCTCTTTAGAGACCTAGGCTAGAATAAACATCAATGTTAATAATATTATTATTATAAGGTGAAATAGAAACAACAGTATAAAGAATAATAATAGATATTTATAAATAATTAATAATAAAACAATAATATATCAAATATCGAATGTAGGTAAAACATCTTAGATTAATATAGTAATAATAATAACATAAACAACAATAATAATATAAATACTAATGTAGGTAAAACATCTTAGATGAATATAGTAATAGTAATAACATAAACAAACAATGAATAAAATATATAACAATAATAGTAGATAAGAATAATAAGATAAATAAAATAATAGTAGACAAGAATAAATAGTATAAATAAGAGCAGTAATAAATTTCATTGTTAATAATAAATAGTAATATAAATTAACATCAATTAATAAATACATTGATAATATAACTAATAACTAGTATTAATAATAAATAACTAGGAGTAAATAACAAATATAAACAACAATATTAATAAAAACAATTATAATAACATTAAGAATAACAAATAAATAAATAATAAATAAAAAACAGAAAACATTAGTAATAATAATTAAAATAACAATAAGAATAATGTTAACATAACTATTTTAA
>APFE030172150.1:0-106139 GCA_000404065.3 Pinus taeda
GCAGGTAGAAGCCTACGTACTAGTAAATGGATCGGCTAGTACAAGAGCAAAGGGGGTTGTAGCTCCCATACTAGTATAAGACTGCACCAGTACTAATATTGTAAAAGGATTTTCTTATTAAGAAGAAGATTGAGATGACTTGCAGCAGGTGGTTTTCTCCCGCATTGGGTTTCCACCTTATATCATGGTGTTCATGTGCGTGCCTTATGTGTGATGATCTATTCTATGTTACTGCATCTGTTAACTGATAATATGGTTGATAATGTTCTAATGCACTCATTGAAGATCAATTAACTTAATCATAAGAAGTTGTGGAAGTAGCATATATGAATCAGAGTTTGGAAATGAAAAAGTTTTAATAATGTGATAATACTGACCCCCCCCCCCTCTCAGTATTATTTCCAACACACAAGACATGTCATTGAGGAAGGTGATGTAGAAATAGAAAGAGAAAATCATTGCTAAATCTAAGTTTATAGATATGGCTCCCATATTTTCTGATACAGTCTATAGCTCTGATGGAGGAGAAACAACTTGGGCAATCATTTTCAATAGTCTTGAGGACGAATGTCCCAAGATTACTGTTACAGGAGCAACAACTAACTCAATAAGATGTTTGGGGATTCAATTCAAGGATGGTTCCTATTCTTTCCTGCATAGGATAGGAGCGAGGGATAAAATCCTCCCATGCATGGATATGATTAGGTGCATGGTCAAAAACCTCAACATTGAAGATAGCAAATTTAGGAATTCAAGAAATGATCTCATGTGATCATTCAGAGCATGGGACAAGGAGAAAATATAACATATACCTGATCCTTAGGATATATATGATAAGACATACATGGCTAGCTTTGCAAGGAAGAACCTAGACCCCTTCAAGGTGATTCAGGGCTAGAGCGTATTGGACAACAAATTCAAATTTGACAAATCAGGTATGTATGTTATATTCTCTTTGCCAAACTCCTACAACTATGCAACTACTATGTTATGTAGACTATATGGGTTGCCCAATAATTCTAAGTTTTCTATAGAATGGATTCCTCTCATTGATTCTTGCATTAATTCCACACCATCAGTTGGGCCACCATCCTCTTTGATAATCTAGCCACCATCATTATCTAATATCGATAGAAGAGATCCTCCTCTCAAGAGAAACTTTACCCCTTCTATTTTACTGCCTACACTATGGATGCCATTTGTTTCTGCACTACATTTCCGACCATGAGTTTGAAATGGACCTTACAGGACCCCTACCCTATCCATCTCAGTCATAAGAAAATATGTGAATCCCATTATATACCCCATTTCTATAAAATATTCCATTATGTTATATTTCCCCTACATCAAATATTTTTCAATAAGAAAGCCCCTAGGTTTTCCCAAGAAGCCGCAACAGACCTTCTAGCTGTCAGCAAATATTTTTTTGAAGAATGGTTCACCTACATTAGGGTTTGTTGTAGCAAAACCAACCCACATGTCCTTCCTTTATATGTTTCTAATAAATTGTTAACAAGGGAAATCACACACTAGACTGAGGGAAAAGGCCTAACTAATGTCCTCAAAGAAAACAAGAAGTTATTATGGCCCTCTTTTCCTATCAAGTGTGATTATTTTTCTTTAGAAAATTATAATCATTCCATTAAGGAATCAGTAAACATGGAAGCCCTCAAGCTTCATACATTGCCAAAAAGGAAATTTGATCTAGACAAGGTAGGGCATAATGTCACAACCATGAGAATAATGACTTTGAAGACCTGTTATAGTTGAACAAGTCCTTCGAACAAGAATTCGAATGGGACAAAGTGAAGCTAAGTCCTGAAAATTTTGAAAGGTTTTGGGAATTCAGAAATGAAAGGCTTGAAGTTATCCCAATGCACTTGTTGAAGATCGAAGAAAAGCCTACACGAAGTGTGACTGTTAACAGTGAAGGACCTAGTTCTCACATAGCGTCTCAACTGAATACTGAGAAAACACGAAATATGGGGAAGGTCCAAAAGACATATATACAATAGAGTCCAGCAAGAAGTCAGCTGAGGAATAGGTTATGAGCACCCAACCTAAAGAAATTAGTTCAGAGTTCAAAGGCAGCAGTTTGGAGTAGGAGTGGGATTAGTTTAATCAGAAAATGCAAGACACTCCCAAAATAATAGATACCCAAGAGACAATGGAGTGTCAAATTCTGCTACATATTTAGGAGAATACAGAGTCCAAGTCTATGGATGAGCATTCCAAATCCATGGATGAGAAATCCAAGCCTATGGATGAGCAGGTGACAACATCCTAACACACTGAGATTATCCCTACTCTGCCCACATCAGAGATCATCTTAAAGGTGACTAAAATCCCTCGACTTGATGTGTTCCACAACATGCTCCACAAGGCTATAGTAAGAAGACAGAGAAAAAGGAAAAGGGTAGAAACACCCAAGCTCCCACTTGGAAACGAGCCAATGAACATAGTTTGGAGGGGCATTCCTTTCAACTAAGTTGAGAACTTGACTATATTGTCACAATTGACTAGAGCATATGCAACAACCACCATGGAAAAACCCACTGAAGTCTCTACTTTGTTGAGAGAAAAGGAGGGGAGGATTGCATAGCTCGAGCAACATCTCGAAATAGATAAAGAAAGTGTGAATTGGCAAGCAGTTGAGCAGCTTTCCCAATTACAATAGAGCATGGAGGTCCTGAAAATAAACCATGAAGCCAATGTATCTGCTAAAAACATGCAACTCTAAGAACTGCAGCAAGCCATGGAAAGATATAAGGATGTTCCTACTACTGAGGAGTTCGTTAAAGAGGCTCTCGAACTAAATCCCTCATAATGAAATATCAAGAGAACGTATACCAAAAGATGTCACACATTACTCCTTATCTTATCTCTAGTGACTAGCTAACAGATAAGGCTATCGACTAGAGAACCGATTTTACTGATCTCAACACCAGAATCTCAGAGTTCATTGAATGGCAGGAAACAAAAGATGGAAGGAAATCCAATTTGCCTGAAATCGAGGGGACACACAAATACATTCTTTTCATAGATTGGGACATGATAATCAATCAAGCTAAGCTAGTAGTGGCAAGGGAAACTCGGGTATTAAAGAATATAATCAAGCCAGTAAACCACACTGTGTTTGTCACCAACCTGCTAAAGGAAGGAAGTCTAAAAGAAATGCCCGATTTAGGTGCTTTGCATAAAAGCTGGCATGAAAAGGCAGAGACTCAAATGGAAGCAATCACAAAATTGACCAAAACCAACTAGAAGTCATATTGGCAATACCTTGTGAAGCCACAATGCCAAATTATGACCCTTAAGTTCTCACTCCATTCGACTCAGCAATTGCTACCTCCTCTCACTGATGCGATTTTTGCATGACAACTCAGGACACATTTTGGGGCACCTCCTCAGCACAAACTAATGAACGATATATGTGATTTGAAGGACAAGCTAGCAGATGGCAAATCATCATCTTAGTTCTCCTCATGAAGCCACTGTTTACTTTTAGAGTTAGTTAACTAGTTAGGAGGAACGTTGTTTGAAACATCCTCAAATTATTGTATAATCTATTTTTACACATTAGTTATAATAGTATTTATACCCTTCTCATGCATTTAGAGAAGGGTCCAGAATTTTATCAAGAAAATTTGCAAAGAATGCACTTCTGTAAGTTTGTGAATGCTTTGCTGAAATTATGGAACATGATCATTTCTTTTAGATATCAAACTACTTTCTTTTGATGATGCACTATGGTGTTCTTGCGAGATAATTTGATTTGAAGAAAGGAGTTGATCCATGTCATTAGTTAAATGAGAAGAACTTTGCAAATATGGTACTATTATCTTGTGTGATTGATTATGTTTTCTTTTAATTAGTGACAACACTTTACTTTCATGAATTGTTTGTGAGATTTGTTCTTTTTGTTAAGCATTAGTTGCATAGTTGTATGATGCTAAGTTGAAATTGTTAATTTTCATATATATAATTCATCATATATGTGATATATTTTATAGATTTCTTTTACTAACTATTTAGTCAAAGAAATTATCTTATACATTATCATCTATGTGTATGTGTGATTAATATTTATTATCACATGTTAAGCAAATACATATGTAGATCGCATACCACACAGAAATGCCTAGGCTTATATTAGAATAAGTTAGTTAGAGATTTGCATGATATAATAGGTCATTTAGATTATAATTATTCTATTGCAAACAATCATGAACCACCCACTCTCATATTAAAACCCACACTGGTGTTGAGCTATGGAAAAGGTATGAATTTGTGATTCATTTCCTTATATTTTTCTTTAATCATAACTCCTTTATATTCTAAGATGGTAAGATATCAAATAATTATAGCGAAAAATAGGGAGTTATTGATTATTGTAGATTAGCTAATTATTGTCTTTTTCCATTCAGGAAATAAAAGGAATGGAAAACTACCATTTTGAAGGAAAAGAAAAAATAGAGTAACTGTTGTTCCTTCACCAGGAAGTCATATCTAGACAAGCAGATCAAGATGGAGTGCATAGTTAAGGATAAGAACAGAAAATTGCAACATCAATGGAAGAAGACGAAGGGTTGACTGGAGTTAAAATATGGATCATATTATTGTGTTACATTCTATCCGTTATTTCTTATTTTATCTACCTGGCCATTATAAAAGGGACATCACTTGTAAATATTAGGGTTCAATCATCGATTATTGTTATTCAGAACTCACTGTTGTATTTCCACTTTGATCATCAACTCTCGTTGATTAAAATATTGTACAATTTCCTGTAACATTTTCGCATATGATTAGTACATAAGTTGGTTGCTATTCCATTCGTTTACACTGAAGTAGTTTGGCGGTGCTTCACTAGCGGCTAAGGGCCCAGCCCTGGTGGATCCACTTGCTATCTATACCATTACATTTCAATCACAATTGAGTGACGGTTTGGTTTGATTTCCATTTATCTAAATCGCATTGCTTTACTATTCCTTGTTTCCAGAGTTTATGAATTGTTTTATTGTATATGTTGTAACTGAATCGCGTTGCTGTTCCTTTTCATCATAATAAGATTATTACCATTTGCAAGCTATATTGTTATCCTATTCATTTCAATTATAGAGCTTCGTTGTTCATTCTAGTAAAATGACTTTGTTGTTCATTGAAGATTGTTGTTCATTTCTATCGAATAACATTGTTGTTCATTTCTACTGAATAACATTGTTGTTCATTTCTACTGAATAACAATGTTGTTCATTTCTTTTCTACAAGTGTTTGGTTTTTCCTTTTAGCATCATTACAGTTAATGTATATAACAACATTGTTGATTTAATTCCTTGTCATTCCTAGTCAGTCGCTTTAGTGTGGAGTGTGAGATCAACAACTGTAAAGAACATTGGCTATTACTGTCTGAGTTCTCAGATTGAGGATATTTTTTATGTTTGATTTCATTATATCAGTTAACAAAGGAAAGAGTTATTGCTACTACATCCTTGACTGATAATTGTTGTTAATTTTTTGAGTGAATGATTTAGTTTCATAACATTGAGTTTCTCTTAATTGCAAGTAGGTTTTATTTCAAGCATCTGTTTACTCTTGTATTTGAAGCATCATACTACAAATTGGAAAACATTACTCCTGGATTAAATTTCCACCTCATATTGAGTACACTCTTGAAATAGAAAATCATACCTGGATTGATAATTAATGTAGGATAAACAGGAGTTAAAAATACACCTTTTATACTTCAACATTTTGGCGTCGTTGCCGAGGAGAGTGTAGCCATTTCTTCTTTCATAGAGTAGTGTGCATTTGGTGAGTGCTTGCAAGGAGACAATTGGGTATTAAAAATGGAAGGTAAGAACCTATGTATGGATCATATAACAGCCCTACTCCCCCACCCACTTTCTAGCAGAACTGTTCATTTTTTTTGGGTAGAAATAAAAATTTGAGTTATTTGTATGACTTAGAAGAAAAATACTTGAAAATACTCCGACGCTGCTACCCAAACCTAACAAAGGAAAGGGACTGGTGAACCTTGGTCAATCAACCTTCATAGACAATATCATTAAGAAATTCGAATCTCAGCCATTAGTGGGCCCTAGAAAATTTTCTTCTAGACAACATACTGGCTCCCTTCGGGCCATAGGTTCACCATTTGTAGCCTTCGCTCAGGTGCACAGCAAAATAGAAGAGACTGAGAAAGATTTTGAAGAAATTTAGAATTCTCACCCAATTTCTTCTCAAGAAGGGAACTCTAGTAATCTCCATGAGAAGAAACAGAGGAAATAGAAGAGCCAAAGTCACCTCTCTAAATAGTCAGACACTCAGCAGCCCAGATAAGGGGAGTACTGTCAAGGACATCAAAAACAAAGAACCTGAAGAGCCAAGATCCCCCCAGATAATAGTTCAGCAAGGACCACTCATTATCCCAAACCAAGGAAGTGTTGTCAAGGTCATTCCTACCCCTTCTAGTCAGCCTAGGAATAACTTTCTAGAAATCCTAGAAGGATATTGGCACATATTTCATCAAATGGCCCAGAACCAACAAACACCTCAAACCTCTACACTGTAATATCCCATTGTGGACACTACAGTTAATGCACCTATGAAGGCCATTCCTCTCCAACATATTCTTGCATTCCATGGCTTAATATCGGAAGATCTAGATGCATTTCCATTTGAATTCAATGTATTATGCCGGGTGTATGACTATAACACCGATCCCCAAAAATTAAAACTATTTCCCTCCACATTAAAAGGAGCAGCTTTACGATGGTTTACGGGGTTAGGTGGAGGTGTTATAAATGATTGGGATTAGATGAAAGGTGCTTTTCCAAAGAAATATCAGGATTATTCTAGGTCCAAAGAATTAAAGGATGAAATATTTCAAATGATAGCAAGACCTAATGAAACAATGGAGGAATATGTAGAATGCTTTCAATACAATCTTAGAGATCTCCTTATGCATCTTTATCCTTACCTAACAATGTGTTAAAAACTACATTAATTAAATGGATGAAAGAAGAATAGGTTGAAACATTAAACATTATGGGCAAAGGTGACATATATGAGGAAAATTTTGTTGACATCACTGATTTATGTATCAGGAGTTCGAGAGGCAGCACAAGACTAAAGCCAGCAGAGCATGACATGATCACAAGGGATAACAAGGTCCCCAGTGGAGGTATAACCTGCACAGAAATTAGAAATCTACTAGAATATTTCAAAACTGATATTCCAGGGACTCTGACAACGTAGTTATTCATGATGCAAGCTAAATAGAAACAAATGGAAGTAGAGCAAAATTTGGCAATATTCTACCCTAAATGTAGAAAGAAACATAACCACAGATAGTGTTGCTGGATATAGTCCATGTCTATGCCATCTACATGAAAATCACTCCATAGAAAGCTGCTCCTCACTCCCAGGATTGAAAGTAGTTTACAAAGAGGCAGAAGAAGAAATAGAACTGGTTTACCTACTCAATCAGCACCACCAATGGTAGCCACGACAAACAGGTATGCGAGTTGGTCCATCCTCTTCTTTTCAGTCTCCTCAGTATAATGCTCAACAATATAATGGAATGTGTCATAATCAACCACCTTTCCCTAGATGTTCACAGCACACATTTCCCATATCATCATGGCCAAATCAAACAAATCAGACCAATTGGGCGAACTTTCCTTACTCTCCACCATTTTGGCAAAACAATGCATATCTAACACAATGGTCACCCTCCACCTCACAGAGTCAAACTTGGCAGTTGAACTAGAAAAGACCTATGAATCAGCCAGTTGGCATGATTCCTCTCCTTCAACTTGCACTTCCAACATCTTATACATTGCAACGAAATCCCCAAACCAACCTAAGACTGCAACTCCAGCCCAACCCAACCCAAACCCCAACAATAGACTAGTTCAATCTATTCAAGTAATCGAAGGATGAGAACTAGAAACTAAGTTAAGGGAATGCAATGAAATTCAATTAAGATTTGGGTGTATAATAGAAATAGAGGGAGACAAAAATGCTCAATTTGAAAATTCATTACCTTTAGAACAAACACTACAAGAAGAGAATTTGGTTAGACAACAAACTCACGAACAAGAAACCACCTCTTCTCCTCCATTCCCAGAATAACTAATCATACCTCACCCAATAAAACATCCTGATTTTGATCTTTTGGGAGAACTACAAAATTTGTATATAAAAATTCCACTTTTCCAAGCTATCCAAGATATCCCAATTTACACAAAAACCATCAAAGAATTATGTATACAAAATCCAAAGAAGAGAATAAAAACTAACCCAATTGTCCAAGTAGTCGGCACCCTATTTGACTTACTATCAGGAAGAGAAGCACCTGAAAAATATGGGGACCCATGGAATCCAATAGTTACGGTGCAAATCAATGGATGCTCCTTCCCAAATGCCTTAGTTGATTTAGAAGCTGCAATCAATATTTAACAACCACCACTTGTTAAAAGCTTGGAATTACAACATTAGATCCAACCAAAACCTTATTGGAGCTAGCTAACCAATCGGTAGTCAAACCAGAAGGCACACTACATGATGTCATCGTATTTGTAGACTCCTGGGAATACCCTAAAGAATTTCTTATTATTAATCCCAAAAACTGACTAGATGGACACCCTTTAATTCTAGGTATACCTTGGCTAGCAATTGTTGATGATTACATTGGCTTTCAACAAGGCAACATGATTATAACAAGAGGGAGTAATGTCAAGAATTTAGCCTTATACCCTCCAGCCTAGCCAAGCCTAACAATAATCAAAACAAAAAAACAGCTTATATCATATCTCACATAAAACATTAGATCACCTTTAACCATAGAAGATGCCCTCAAATTTAAAGACCAAATAGAGGATGACATCATTAACATCTTTATTAGCCAACGGGAAACTAGATCCCATTTACAATGTCACATGATTGAGGCAACATTTGATAATGATGTAGAAGAAGATCCCCTAAAAGACACTCATGATCAATCAATACCTACCACCTCTTTTTACAACAGCAAAACTATATAAATTGATCCAGGAAAAACTTTGAACATTAACAAAAATCTGACTGTTGAACAAGAACAAATGCTAGTCCAACTACTGAGAAAATATAAGGAATCTTTTGCATGGGATTACCCAGACATGAAAGGAATTGATCCCTAGTTGTGTATGCACCACATTTATACTAAAAAGGATGGTAGACCCTTTTTCCAACCCCATTGGAGATTAAAAAATTACCACATTTTGCACAAAATTACTACTCCATACCACCCACAGGCAAATGGCCAAGTAGAAAGCACTAATGAGGTAATTGAGGCAATAGTTACAAAAACAGTTGCATCACATAGATGTTACTAGGATGCAATATTGTCGGAAGCCTTGTGGACATACCGAACAATGTGGAGAGACACCACCAAATATTCACCATATCAATTAGTATTTGGAAAAGAACCCATCTTTCCAATCGAGTTCTAAATTTAGACATTATATAATTGGGTATCCTATAGTTTTATATACAAATCACTCTACCATAAAATATTTAGGAAATAAACTAGTTACAAATGGGAGAGTGACAAGATGGTTTATTCTCTTGCAAGAATTTGACATCACAATTAAGGATTGACCTCGAAAAGAGAATCATGTAGCTAATTTTCACTCACGAATGCCAAAGCCAATAGACGCAGCAGCAGTCGAAGATCAATTTTCGGATCAACATTTTTTTGTTGTTACTAGCAGAGCACCATGGTATGTCGACGTTGCAAATTACTTAGAAATAGGAAAATTATCGAAGCATTTAATGCCTAATGAAAGAAAATAGATAATGCAATGTAATACCTGATTCTCATGGCTTAGGGGCTACTTATTTCATACAGGGGTAGATATGCACATCAGAAGATGCATACGAGAAGATGAAATATTTGACATTTTGAAAGCATGCCACGATGGGCCATGTGGTGGATATTTTGTAGACAACAGGTCTAGTCACAAGGTTTTACAAACAGGCTATTACTGGCCCACTATTTTTAAATATGTTAAAAAGTTTGTTCAACAATGTGATAGTTGCCAAAGGACCGGACGCCCTAGAAAATCTCATGAAATGCCTTTGAGCCCGCAGTTAATAATCGAGCCATTTGAGTAGTGGGCACTTGATTTTATTGGTCCTATGAACCCATCATCAAATCAAAAAACATACATATTAGTTGCAATAGAGTATGTTACCAAATGGGTTGAAGCAGAGGCACTACCAAGAGCTACAAAGGATTTTGTAATACATTTTCTTTTCCAATTACTTATGCGATATGGCCTCCCGAGGGACATAATTAAGAATGGAGGACCACAATTTGTAGGTAATGAAATCGTTGCAACCTTAAAAAATTACCACATTTTGCACAAAATTACTACTCCATACCACCCACAGGCAAATGGCCAAGTAGAAAGCACTAATGAGGTAATTGAGGCAATAGTTACAAAAACAGTTGCATCACATAGATGTTACTAGGATGCAATATTGGCGGAAGCCTTATGGGCATACTGAACAATGTGGAGAGACACCACCAGATATTCACCATATCAATTAGTATTTGGAAAAGAACCCATCTTTCCAATCGAGTTCTAAATTTAAACATTAAGAACAACGCAAGAGGTGGGTTTGAATTTAAACGAGGCCCAGACTAATAGTTTACAACAAATCAATGAGTTAGATGAAATCAGGCTCTCAGCTCTTCAACGCACTGCATTAATTCAACAACAGAGAGAAAAATGGCGTGATACCCTTATTAAAAAGTAAATATTTCATGAAGGAGATTGGGCACTCCTATATGATTCCATGTTTGAAGATTTTCCTGGTAAACTCTAGACATGATGGCTTGGACTTTATGAGATATGAAAAGTGCATGACAATGGCACCATTACATTGACTACCATTGATGGATCTGGACATACTTTTAAAGCAAACAATTGTTAAGTGTGAATTTATCACAAACCACTTACTTGGGAATCCTTTTACCAGCAATTACGGGAAGATTCTACTCTGCAGATTCTTGCTGAGGAGGATAACCCTTCCTTAGCATTAATTCACTGAACAATCCACTATTTCTAAATTTTGTACATAAACTTTTCTCTTTAATTTTGCTTGTATGATTTGGTTTTTTTGTATAGATTTTTACTGTTATTCCATTTAAGGAACAATTTTTGTTCCTCTTAAGGAACAATAGCCATTCAATTAAGGAGTAACAGAAGATTTCTTTATTTTATTTTCATGTTGTTCCTCTTAAGAAATAGTGATCTTGTGTGCTTAAATTTTTGTGATTTTCCTCTTAAGGAACTGATGTTGTTCCTATTAAGGAACAACAACTATTCCTCTTAAGGAACAACTATCTTGCGTGCTTATATTTTTGTTTTATTCCTCTTAAGGAACAACTAATGTTCCTCTTAAGGAACAATGATCTTGTGTGTTTATATTTTTATGATGGTCCCCTTAAGGAACAACTATTGTTCCTCTCAAGGATCAACACTTTATTTTGTGCTTGCTTTACTTGCTATTTTGCTTAACGAATAGTTGTTGTTCCTCTTAAGGAACAACAGTTTTTTGTGCAGATGTTCTTTCTGTTGTTCCTCTTAAGGAACAACAGCTGTTCTATCTAAGGAACAACACCTTTTGAGTGCATTTTTTGTTGTTTTTCTTAAAGAACAACACCTTTTTGAGAGTTTTTTTGAATAATGTTTCACTATTCATGATCCTTTAAAGGAAAAGATAGAAATATATGCAAGGACACAAAAGTTAGAGGTTACTGAAATAAGCAAATCAAAGACAAATTGTCATCTTTAAAGAGATTTCTTTGTATTGATAATAAAAGGAAAGTGCACAGCTATCTATATCACTTTCTTGTCTTTATCTTCACTTAAACATAAATTGATTGATTATTTTTGTCATGTTGGTTCTTCCCTAATTCTCATAATTCTCTTTGATTATTATTATTGAATAATAATAAGGGCATATTTTCCTCTATTGAGATGTTTAGACTTCTTCCACCATCCCTACTCTTAAGGAATGTTGATCCATCCTTTATATATAAATATGAAGTGTTATATAAAAGAAAAGGAAAAGAAATAAAAAATATATCTATATGATTACTAACAATCCTATGATTTGTCAGATGAAGGATAGGGGGTCTCGTTAAGAGCCAGCGTACCATGATCATAAGGAAGTAGTGAAGTGGCATTCCCACTATGGCCACCACACTAGGGATATGATCCAATGGGCACATTAGAAAAAATAAAAGTCCTTGGAGCAGGAGGTATCATCACGAGTTGACCTGCCCACTTTTCACTCCTTCCTAGTGAATGGCATTGTGATTCAATTGGTTACCAAGCTAGCACAATGGCCTCCATTCTGACATCGCAAAGCACTTTCCTAGGCATACATAAAGAATTATGGTTCCAGGGGTGAAAAAGCAACTTTGTCAAGGTTATAAACACCTGTGGGCAACATAGCTCTGTTAATGGCATTGGAGTCATATTTTTCAACACCAATAACAATTATAAATCCTTTTCTGATTTCTCTATCTTTATTCCAAAAGAGGCTATGTTCCTGTTAGGTTCCTATACTAATAGGTGTCGTTTCTCATGATTGACTGTGGAAATACCAAACATGATCATCCTTTCCATGCTGCAAAGGTTCCATATTATCAATAATCAAGATTCAGATAAAGAGAAGAGAAAGGAATCCCAAAGGAAGACTAGGAAAGTGGCTTGGTAAAAAATGCAAACAGAGAAGTGAAATCACTGAATTTCTCACAGTTGATGAATAGCCAAACAGTTTAACCCTGGCTAGACCATGTTTAAATTTCTTGTTTTAGAATAGAGAATAAGATCTGCTCAAACAGTTCAAGCTTGGCAGATCACTAGATTAGTTAGAGAATTAAAGGGCCCAACTGCTCAATTTGAGCCCTTGGTTGAAATAAGGATAGTTTTAGATAGGAGGGCAGTGAAAAGAAAAGAGGAAAATAATTATAAGGTTCCAGATAGCAGAGTGTTGTTCAATTTAAATAGTATCACCAGCATCATGGCAAAGTGGCTATAAGTTCAGTGGAGCATGACTGACTTCCCCTTTCATTTCCCCCACAAATTTCACTAACATCCCCTAAGGATATTGGGATCTGCTCAATAGTCCTAATACATTTCATTTGAAAGGTGCTAAGCAAAACATTGTCTTTTCTTGGTAAACACAAGCCACATTTCTTGTGTAAAAATGATCATTTCATTTCCCCTTCATCTCCTAAAAGCATCTAAGTTTTCACCCTATAAGCTTAGCACTTCCCTATCCCTTGTCATATTAACATACTAACCTTAGTATATATCTCCTATATTAATGTTTCCTTACCCGTATTATGTATTAAAAGCAAAAATCCCCAAAATACTATATATATCCCATCCCCGCCTAATATGGCTATGGTTCAAATAGTCCTTGGGAACCATTGGTCCATCTGGGGCCAATGATAGCCTACCATGTGTCCTAGTGGGATTTGTTAGACCTTAGGTCAAAGAAATAGCCATGCCCTCTGCACTCGCGCAATAAACTCCATTAATTAACCTTTGGTTAATTAAAATATCAGGTCTGCTCCGCATTTGGCAAATAAACCAATGTTTCAAACCTACCGAAACCTTACAAAAATTAAAAATTTATCACGCACACTACTTTGTTAAACCTCTATTAAGTCACCTTCCCATCCACCATCGGATCACCTTCCCCAAATTTGACTATCCTTATCGATATCGGAAGCGCCCCGATGACAAGAGGTTAGTACCCGACGGTCGGCGGTTTTCATGTCGTACACAGGGATACCCAGTGTGTTCCTATTGCATCGGGCCGACACTAACAGAAACTGCCCCTGTACCAAAGGCAGTCTGATGGAAATCCGAAACCACCCTCTGTCCTTCCACACACGTCACTGTCCCATCAACTAGTACGTCACCACTCGCACTGTTCCTCCCGCCGCCGTGCCCACTGTCTCACCCTCCTAGTCAGCAACCGTGTCAGCGACCACGTCACCCTCCGTACTCCACTACCAGAAAAACCAACGTCATGCTGATCTCATCCCCAAAACGCGCCAAAAATGTCCGAAAAGTCCAAAATTTGATAAAAAGTCGGGAAAACCAATTGTTTTGTTTATTTATAAATTGGTTGACTGCGCAAGCTTGCATGTGGTTTTACGATGAATTGTCTACCATTGATGCACAGTTCACCACCCTGCTAAGTCAAGTTCACAGCTTGTTGGTCTAGCTCCACTTGCAGACTTCAGCATACACCGAGCATCGGCAAACTAGGTATTTACCTCACAATCGTCCTTCATCCCTGTTTTAAGCAATTTCTTTGGTAAAATTGCTTGTAAAAGCTAAATTTAAGTCGAAAAAGTTGTTTCATGTGACCATTATACTGAAAAATATCTATCAGATCATTAGTTATCAGAGGAATACCTGAAAATTCTTCCAATAACCTCTGCAAATCGCCCGTGAAAACTCCAATTCGAGCCCGCCTTTCACCTCTGACATTGCAAAAAAGGGAGAATTCTTTCCTTGTTTCTTACTAAATTTCAAACCACTTGTGTAATTTCCTCTAAGAAGCCAAAGCCTCTGCTCTGCTGCCTGCTACTCCAAATAATTCTCAACCCAAGGTCAAGGTCACCTAGTAACTTGAAAGGGAGGCTATCCCTACAGTTTGGTCTAACTTCCCCACTGCAGTTTGCATAATTCACCTTTATACTATAGATGCTACCCTGTAAGGTCACCACAAGATAAATTCAGTCCACAAGATCCTAAGAAAAGTCTTAAAGCCACAGTTATCCTTTCTTCTATTCCATAAACCTACATTCCAGTCAAGACACAATAAATTAAAGTATGGAGGCTCCAGTGGCTCTCAACATTGTCCCCTTGAATGCACCAGATATGGATTTGGAGTGGTTACCTCTGGCAGAGAGGGACTTCCAAATTAAGGACATGATGGGTCTGAAGTCTCACCTCAAAACTGTTTGTCAATTCGGAAACAGCCATAGAAATAACACTGATGTCTTGAGAATATCGAAATCTAGCATGCCCATCTACTACCTCCCATCAGTCAATGTGCTGCCTGACTTCGTTCATCTATGCCATGCAAATTGTGATCCCACACAAAGAGCAATCCTCACTCCAGATGGATCTGTACTGTTCTACATTACTCCTCAATCCATAAATGAAATGCTGAACTTTGAGCCACCTCAGCCTCTGGTTCCTCTAACAATGAAACTCCTGCTTGATTGAGGTACAAAACTCTCTAGTTCAAAAATAGCAAGAGTAGGTTAGTTGTTCATGCAACCACAATGCCAGGCCGATCATCCTCCACCCTATCATCAATTATCATTCAATGAAACAGGCAAACTCCTGATAGATATGATGTCCTACATTCTAGGATGCAAAACCAGTGACTTTGTGGATGAAACTGTGTTTGTGCTAATGTCGATGTTCACTCCAGGATAGCCCCCTGCTGCCATATCTGACTATGCCACCTTCATAGCAAACAAAATACATGAGCAATTCATGATGTTGGAGAGAGAAAGAGTATTCAAATATACCTCTTACATATACCATCTACTACTATATTATCACCCTGATAGTTTCCAAGTTCCTCTCAAGAAACTAGACTCCAAAGGAGAGAGGAGATCCGTTATCTTTTGGACCTCAGTTTTCCATGAAGTCCACCTCTCTCCCTACACATATTGCGAGTTTGTTGATATGTTCATTTACCCAGCCACTTGCCTGTTGATGATGATTCCTCCTGGTAGGCTCACTACTGAAATGAAGAGAATTTTACATCTTTCAAGGGGCTACAACAGTGGTGATTGGTACTTCTACAAAAACCACACAGTGATCAGGATTTATGGTTGTGAGTTGCCCCCTACAAATTGCTAAGATATGTCCCTATGAGACTTTTTGCCTTGGAATATTTCAGGCAATTCAGTAGTGCAAATTTGACTCATTTCAATGGAAAAAACAAGAAGGCACAACTCAAAATTAAACATCAATTGGGCCCTTTTGTTTTCAATAAAAGGGAAGAAGCATAGAGTGATGCAGACAAGATGCTAAGGGAAGAGATCATGCTGAAACAAAGCTTCATTTGGGCACCATATGACCGTAAACATTTCATAAGCTATAGAAGAGTCAAACACAGGCTTTCAGGATATGTACACCAGCCAATCCCTCACATTGAACAATATTCTAATTGACAAGAATGGGTAGAGGGCACACTAGATGAAGAGCTTACTGAAGAAGAAAGATTAGAAAAAGAAATGAAAGAATATGAGAAAATAATTGACCTGGATTATTTTGCAGGTCCCCTTCACACAACCTCAACATATTGGAGCAAGCACATCAGCTACTGCAACTTCACAGCAGCCGACTCAAGAAGCCACTCCACCTATAGCGAAAGGTAAAGAAATTCAGCACTCAGAGCAGTAGAGTACAATGGCAGAACAATCATCAAAAGATCAATAAAGGGTCAGGAACACGACCCTTCAACCCAAATAAAGGCGGTTGAAGTCCCTGTACTACAAACCACTCACAATGAAGAAAGAGCTAAAAAGAGGGACAGACTTGAAGACACACCTACAGGGACATCTACAGATCAACAAAGGGAGAAGAGACAAAGGCTAAACCCCTATTCTGAGGAGGAGTTTACTGAGGAAACAACAGGTAACATCAAGGGTGAGGAAACTTTTGAACAGTAGATCCCTCCAATTTTAGAAACATCAACCAGCTCCTTTTAGCAGGAGAAAGAGAGACATCCAGGTGTGAAGGTTTCATCCTCCAAGCAACAGAGCAAGTAGGGCTCAGATATCAAGGGAGAATTCACCGAAATTAAAGCTAGAAATGAACCAGTGAGGTTTCAGCTTTACAATCAATTTTTGAGAATGGCTCATACCAATCAGCAAAAGTTTATGGTAGCCTATGATATGCAGGCAGGGAATATTGCTCTAAGTCACTTCAGACCCACTGTACAACACCTACAGTTAGCTACAAATTATATTAGGACCAATCCGGAAGTTCTTGCCAAAGACATCCATCCAATAGACTAGATTGAGTTGCACAAATAGGCTAGAGAAATGGTATACTCCACCTTGGCAAACAAAGCTCTAATGGCCCATAGACTACAAAATTAATTATATAACACATCTGCCCAACTAGAGCTGGAGAAAGCCTCCTCATTGGCCAAGGATAATAGAATAAAATCCTTGGAATAATTCATTATAGAAATGGGACATGATCCCAAAGATCCTAAAGGCGCACAGGCCTTAATAAGGAAAAAGGAGGAGGACATAGTGGCCCTGAGAAGACAATTGAAGCTACCAACTACAATACATCCTCAAACCATAGAGGTGGCATAGCAAAAGGAAGAAGAGGATGTGGTCAACTTACTAATGAGGATGAACCAAAGACTGCTGGATATAGAAAAGGCCTTGGAAGAATCTCTATAAGGAAAATAGCTAGAGTTGGCCTCTCAACCATCCCAAACAGCTCCAATTATCACAACTCCTCCTCCAGCAGTCACTAAAACAATACCTCCCCTGGAACCAACTTCAACAGCAGGTGCCACAACTTCAACAACAATAACAGAAAGTGCACTATAGGAGGCCAGCTTAAGCATGGAGGAAATGATGAAAGAGATAAAAGCCTTGGAGACCTAGATGGCAGAACTCTAGGAGACGAAGGAAAAACTAGCCAAAATTGAGGTTAGTTATGACAAGTCAAGGATGACTGTAGCAGAGAAAACCAGGTAAGTAAAGACCCTAGAGAACAAAATAAAAGCCTTAGAGAAGGACCTCACTCTCCATAGAACCCTGACAGAAATAAAGACTATTTTGTGGGATAAAATCGGCCAAGCTATTGTTGATCAGTGGATAGCAATACAAACCATTTTTGATCAGATAGAGTTGATATGATTGGCTCAGTATGAAACTCAAAAGGCCAGAGTATTAGTGGCCAATAAACTTGAGCAAGCTAATCAAATGATTCACTTTTTGAACACTCATACCAGTAAACAATTAGCATCTCTGGACATTCATAACAAGACAAAGACTATTTTAAGAGTCAATAAGGTGCTAACTATGAGAAATGTTGTTTAGACAATAGAAAGAAAATGCCAGGAAATGCAGGCAAATATAGAAGCCTTCAGACATAAATTTGCAATGTTACAATGCAAAGGTTTTCCTAGCTTGGTCACTAGCAGTGGGAAGCTGTTAAAGCAAGAACAATATGATCATAGGCTAAATACCTATGTGTAAAATCCGATTACAGCATCATCAAGCAGCACAAAAGAGACAGTCCCTCCCACAAGGCAAAGTTTGTATGATAAACTAGGAGGTTTGTTCTTCATTGAGCATGAGGTGGCACATCTTTTTGATTTCTAGCCAAATTATTATAGGTACACTGAAGCTGATGAGACACTAATCAAATTGAGAAAGCATCAATTACCAACAAATTAGTGGTGGGAGAGTATGCTGGAGGTTTTACCAAAATAAGTTTAGTTCTCCTTGTTGTAAATTGTTAGCATTACAAATTAAAAGGTAATATCTGGAAAAATCAAATCAGCTAAGGAAGAAGATTCATGCCGAAAGATAAAACAAGCTCAGAAACAGGTGGCAAAAGACAACACAACAGGAATTCACATTAGGGAAGCGGTCATCAACCGACTATCAGAATAAAAAATTCAACAATAAGCAGGACACCTACAACAACCAGTACAACATATTTATTTCCTCAGTCATTGCTTCGCGATTTTTTCCACATTAGTTATTGCTTTTGCCAGAGTAGATGGATAAATTTATGTCTAGATATTTCCCTACGGGATATTTTTTAAACTTCTTATAAATACTTGCGAAAGAGATGTATTATTGTTGGTTGATGAATATCATTCTGGACCTGCTCTGTAAATTTTGGGAACTACTCTGAAATAAAATTGTTGGATGCTATGTGGGTAAATTTGCTAGATGTGGGATCAATGGCTAAAGGATGTGTTGCAAAATTCTTGTGTTGATGCATGGATCAATAAGTTTCCCTTAATTTTGAGTTACTATATTTGTAATTTATTTACCATATGAATACCATGTTCTAAATTACAGGAAGAAAGGGTAACCCAGAATCTAGTATCTGTACTCTGTGTTCAGTTCCTATAGTTTTCTATGTTTTCCACATGACCATCATGGGCAAGAATTCTTAAGTGCTCTTGTCTCCCTGGTTCTTATACATCAAATATCATCAAGGAATTCTTAATTTCTCCCTAATAATGTTATACAATTTCCCTCTGTTACATAATGAAAGATTCGTGACTGCCTTTCATTGCTTGACTTCATTTCATTCTACTCTTTGCTTCAAAAATTTTCTATGTTTAACTATCCTGCTCTAAAATTTTCCCATTGCCAAAGAAACCATATCCAGAAATTTATTTCATTAGACTCCATCCACCCAATGGTCTGAACTTCTCTCAACTTACTGCTTGGTTCTACTGAATATCATCTTCCAAACACCAAATAAACTTGTGTTTCATAACTAGCCTAACATACAATCAAACAAATGTAAATCACAAAGAGAGAGCCCTCTCTGGTTGCAGATTGGCTAGGATCTGTAGCTGAAAGATTGGTTAGTGGTTACCTAGGCCGTATTCCCTCCTAGAGCTAGGGAACAACCTGAGTGATAACATTATTGGCGACTCCATTAGGGGCTTCTGAATCAAGAATAAATCAGTTTCCCTGCTCTAAACATATTCAAGAAAAAATACCAAAAACAGACATAGAAGTTGGCTCCAAAAAGGAAAACTCATTACACCAGATCCAATCTAGATCCTAATCCCCCAGCCATCTTTAAGAATCCCAAATTAATCCCAAAGATCCTTAGGAGAAAAGAAAGTTTAGAAACTGCTGATTCAGATTTTGATATACTTCAACGAAACCTTACAAAATTTGAGCTTTTCCCTGGAAGAGGCACAGTTCTTTCTGTCAATACTATAGCCTCTCCAAGTTCTTCATCCACACCTCAAAGTATACTTTCCACTCCCCCAACCACTACCCATATTTCCACTCCTGTCCCCCTTGTTCCAGCCCTCTTATTCCTTCCTGCTGCCCCATTTATCCATGTAAATATGGCCAACCGTTATGCTCCTTTGCAGTTTCCTACCAATCCAGGGGCTACGCCCCAAGATTATCAAAGCAAGATCACCTACTTTGATGGTGCTAGTTCCTATACAGCTCAACAACACAGTAATAAAATGCAAGATTATTTTGAGAACTATGAAATTGATGATGATGATGTGAGAATGAAAATCTTTGTCCAAAGTCTAACTGGCGATGTGAAGACCTCGTTTAGGGCACTTGCTGCAAATTATATAGCCAATCCTAAGGCCCTATATCAAGCCTTTTTAAACAGATGGGAAAAGAAAAAAGACCCTTTACACATTTTAACTGAATATGACAACTTAGAAAGGGACTCACGAGAGACCATTCAAGACTATTGTGCAAGGTTTAATAATGTCTATAGTGCCACTCCTCAGAACCTCAGACCTCCTCCTGACTTAGCCTTGATCAAATTCCCTAATGGATTTTTTTTGAACATGGCATATTAGCTGAGGGAAAGAGCCCCAGTAAGCCTAGCAGACATGCAGAATATAGCTGTTAGTGTAGAAGCAAACTTGATTGCTAAACGAAACCGAGATAAAACTAAAAGAAGAACAACTTTTAAAGAAGAACCTTCAGTATTTGAGCAAAATTTAGATGAAATAATGAAAGGTATGGACAGATTAGAAGATAGAGTGGAGACTATTCAAGGGAAATCATCCTGGGAAGGAAAACCAAGTAACACAACAAGAACCCCAAACTTTCGAAAGAATCCAAACCCTGCTGCTGGAAGGATTGGCCCTGATCAGAACATTAGACCTCCATTTCAAGAGAATTATGCTGAAGCCTCAACCTCAAGCGAGCTTGCAGAGGACACACAAATTGATCTAATGGGTTTAAACGATGATCAACAAATTTTCCTGACACAGGAGGATCAGGAGGCTCATAATTTAAAGCAATTTCAAACCAAGTCTGGAGAATCATTTGATTTTAAGGAAGGCTATGATGCAACATTCTATGAGGTTCATAAACAATATAAATTGATAATTAGGACAATAAATGTACCTGAACCCACCAAACTGAAAGATACCAAACAGCCCAAGAGAACTAAAGATGCTTCTCTACTCACAGAATTCACAGCTGAGACAGACCTCAACCGAATAGAGCCCATCATAGAATACATTTCAGACCTAGAACCATCAAACAATCACCCATCTTCTTTCTATTTTCCAAAGGAAATTGTGAATAGATCTGTTGTAGTAAACCCCAAAGCAGAGGCAATTCCTTACAGCAGTCCTGATAAAGAAAGGAACATGGAAAACACAACAGAAAAGGAAAAGTATGTTGTCCACAATACAAGAGTGCAAGTGGAAAAACCTTTCAACTTAGAAGCAGAAATAGGTAAGATAAAAATAGCAATGTCATTGTCAGAATTGGCTAAACATGAAGTCTACAAGGAATAGATTAACAAGTCACTTCAAGTATCTAAAATTAGTAATGCAGTGAATGTCCTAGATGATCAATAAGAACTGTTTTTTGGTCCTGAATTCAATGGCAAGACAATAGATGGTGGAGTTCCTCCATTCTAAGTGAGCTTAAACATTCATGACAAAGTGTTACATAATGCACTGTTTGATTCAGGTGCTTCCCATAATCTAATGCCTAAGTCATTGATGGAAAAGCTAGACCTAGATATCACAAGGCCATATCAGGACTTGTTCTCATTTGATTCTAGCCAGGTCAGGTGTCTAGGCCTAATCAAAGATCTTTGTGTATCTTTAGTCCAATATCCAGCCAAAACAATCCTGATGGATGTGGTGGTAGCTGATATCCCACTTAAATATGGTATGTTATTATCTAGATATTGGGGTGCAAAACTTCAAGGATCTTTGCAACTAGATATGTCATATGCCACCATTTCAGTATTTGGCCACCCAAAGAGATTGTATCGAGAAACATTAATGAAATATGTGGTTAGCAGTTAAGAGAAGCCCCGAAACTTCCCCATCTATTCGATACACTCTGACATCGATTCATTTAAATTATACAATGCTGACATGTGCTCCAAAGCTGAGGCCAAACTCCTAGAAACAACACCGACAATGAACATAAACGAAAAATCTAGTGACCAACACCAAAAAATTGTTGATGTGATTGAAGTAACAAGTAAACCAGACATATCAAACCAACTACAAAGTTCAAACTAACTGCCCACTAAGCAAGTCCCCAAAACTCCTGAGACTAGTGTTGATCAAGAAATCTTATGGTACTTAGAGTTTGATGGATCAGTAAACAAATTGGCAACAGGGGGCAGGGATTTGGATACACAACATACAAAATGACCATGCCCAGGGTCATGCATATAGGCTAAATTTTAAGTGCGCAAACAATATGGCTGAATATGAAGCCTTTTTGCTAGGACTCAAACTAATTAGAAGTCTAGGGGTGACCAAGATTTCAATTCTAGGGGACTCAGATTTGATAATACAATAGATAAAGGGAAACTTTGTTACAAATGATCCTAGGCTAAGAGCTTATAGAGGTGCAACCATGGAAATACTGAACACTTTCTTGGAATCATAGCTCACCAAAATTCCAAGAAAACACAATCTACATGCACATAGTTTGGCAACCTTTTCCAGCACTTGCAAACTACCATTTGAGCCCAATCATCACTTCACTGCTAAGATCAAACACAGGCCTGCTATCCCAGATAATGTGAAGAATTGGCAGGTATTTGAGAATGGTACCCAAATCAATAACTTCCTCACTTTAAAAGAAGAATTCTGAAGCACAAACATAGACACAAGAACTATTGATGATCAAAAGCAAATTGACAAAGTTGAGCCAAATATATCAGCTGAAGCAACAAATTTAATTTTGCATCCAACAACCTTTAATCACAAAAAACTGCAAGAAATCAAACAAATGAATTTTGATGAAATGATTGACGAAAAATCCAAAGTAATTTAGCTGAAGGACAATCTCCTACCCATAGGCCTAACTCCTTTAGAAGATGTATTTGATTCAAATGACATTCCAAGAAAACAAAAAATGCAACCATTAAATGCAGAGATTGAAGATTGCAGCATTGGAACCACATAAAATCCCAAAATGATAAAACTCTCCAAAACATTACCTCCTGACCAAAAGGTCAAATACATTAAATTGTTTACTGAGTTCCAAGATGTTTTTGCATGGAGCTATGAGAATTTAAAATCCTATGACACATCTATTATCCAACATACAATACCCTTGAAAGAAAACCAAAAACATTTTAAACAAAAGCTACGAAGGATTAATCTAGTCCTCCTTCCCCTTATTGAAAAAGAAGTCATAAGAATGTATCAAGCTGGAATAATTGCACCCATTAGGTTTTCTGAATGGATTTCAAATCTAGTGCCCACTAGAAAGAAAACTGGAGAGATAAGCCTTTGTGTTGACCTGAGAAATTTGAATGAAGTCTCTCTCAAAGACCACTACCCCTTATCCAATATGGATCACATTTTAAAAATGGTAGTGGGTGCTTCAAGGATCTGATTGCTAGATGGATTCTCAGGATTTAATTAGATTTTAGTTCACCCAGATGACCAGGATAAAATTGCCTTTACAACACCCTGGGGAACCTTTAAATATGTGAAGATTCCTTTTGGACTCAAAAATGCAGGGGCCACATTTCAGAGAGCAATGAACATAGCCTTTGCTAAAGAGATCGATGAATTTTTAGTCATATACCTTGATGATCTCACTACTTTTTCAAAATCAGAGCAAAAACATTTAGATCATTTGAGGCGAGTGTTCCTAATTTGCAGAAAATATGGCATATCATTGAACCCAAAGAAATCATTATTTGGCCCGGAAGAAGGCAAACTCCTAGGTCACATAATTTCTAAATATGGGATAGGAATAGATCTAGACAGAATACAGGCCATCCTTCAAGTCCCTCACCCAAGAAACATCAAGGAATTACAAGCCTTTCTAGGGAAAATCAATTTCCTAAGAAGATTCATACCCAATCTGGCCGAGCTGATTAGACTGTTGAATAATATGATGAAGAAATATTCTAAAGCCAAATGGACAATAGAAGCTAAAAAATCCTTTGAGGAAATCAAAATAGCTTTGACAAGAACACCTATTCTTACAAGTCCCAGGTTTGATAAATATTTCATAATCTTTTCCTTTGCATTTGAGCATACTATTGCTCTAGTCCTATTACAAAAAGATGACCTAGGATGTGAAAAGCCCATTGCTTTCTTCAACAAGACACTCAAAGATGCCCCACTCAAATACCAAATCATGGAGAAGCAATCCTATGGTCTTGTGAAAGCCATAAAGGATTTCAAAATTTCTATCTTATACTCTCATATAATTGCTTATGTTCCAAATGCAATGGTCAAAGATATTCTTACTCAAGAAGGAATTGAAGGTAAAAGGGGCAAATGGATAGTCAACATTCTAGAGTATGACATTGAGATCAAGCCAACAAAACTCATAAAAGGACAAGGGTTAGCCAAATTAATGACTGAAACCAACTATCAAGCCCTTGACATCAATGAACTGGATAACGAATAGGAGATGGCGACTCCACAGATCAATCAAGCCTTTCTACAATCACCTTGGTACACTGATATATGTTTTGTATTGTTAAACCTGCAAGCTCCTCCAGGGTTATCTAGAACCAAAAAGAGATTCTTGAAAATCAAAGATTTAAAGTTTTTTATTATAGACAATGTTTTATTTTGGAAAAATCGTGAAGGTGTTTTGCTTAATTGCCTAGTTCAGGATGAAACGGACAAAATAATCAAGGAATTTCATGCAGGGGACTGTGGAGGACACTTATACTAGAAATCCATAGTTGATAAGATTCTAAGAGCTGGTTTTTATTGGCCCTCCCTATTTACTGATGTGAGAAAATTTGTAGTTTCCTACCATAAATGCCATATCTTTGAAGGCAAGAGGAAGCTGTTGCCCTTGCCCCTCAAACCTATTTCAACTGAAAGGCCTTTTCAACAATGGGGTTTAGATTTCATTGGAGAAATTCATCTTTCCTGTTCTGGACAACACAAGTGGATCTTAACTACCACATATTACTTTACCAAATGGGTAGAAGCTATCCCTTGTAGGGAAGCCAATGATTCAATCATCATGCAATTATTAGAAACCAATATCTTGTCTAGATTTGGATGTCCAGAAAATATTATTACAGACAATGTTGTTGCCTTCAAGTCCAAAAGAATGATCAATTTTTGCCACAAATACCACATTACCTTTGGTCATTCAATAGCTTATTACCCTCAAGGTAATGGCTTAGGAGAGTCATCTAACAAAAGCCTGATCAATATCATCAAAAAAGTATTGGAGGAGAACAAAAAGAACTGGCATAAGAAGTTAGTAAATGCACTGTGGGCAGACAAATTGACCACAAAAAGATCTATTGGAACTAGCCCATATGAATTGGTTTATGGCATGGAGGTTGTGTTCCCCTCATCCTTGGGAATCCCCATGATCAAATTGTTGCAAGAGTTACAAGCGGAACCCAATGAAATTCAAAGGAGAATCAATCAAACTATTCACTTGCAACAAACTAGAGAGGAAGTATATCAAAGAACTCAGATTCTACAAGACAAACTCAAGAAATTTTTTGACAAAAGAACAAAAGTTGAGGACTTCTTCATAGGTGACAAAGTGCTAAGATGGGACTCTAGAAGGGAGGACAAAGGAAAACATGCAAAATTTGATACCCTGTGGCAAGCCCCTTTTGTCATCGAGGCTGTACAAGGAAACAACACCTATTTTTTGAAGAGTTTGGATGGCACAGAAGCTCAGGAAGGCCCAATCAATGGGCGAATGCTCAAGCATTGTTTTAACCCTCCTTGATAAACAAAACAAGAGGGTAATTTTTTCATAAAAAGTGTTTACTTTAGAAGTTCATTTCAGCAATAGGATAGGAAATATGATGGAACAAATTTTGAGAAAGAAGCCAAGAGATATACCACCCTTGGTGTTTATTTTTGCATCCCTACTTTTCCAAAGTTGTCTCTTGATTGTTTATGACAAAAAACTCTGATCAGCCTCCAAAGATAGAGCTGTGATTAGATTTAGATTAGCTTATGTGAAAAACATTTATGCCACAAAGGTTCAGTTGGTAAGCTTGCAACAGAAGGAAGTTTTATAAACACAACAAGAAATGAGAATGGGGCCATCTGACCTGCTATTCTTGGCTTCTCTTTTTGAAAAGCCATCCCCAAGTGGAGCCACTGCTAGGTTCCTATACCAATAGGTGTCATTTCTCATGATTGATTGTGGAAATATCAAATATGATCATCCTTTCCATGCTACAAAGGTTCCATATTATCAATAATCAAGATTCAGATAAAGAGAAGAGAAAGGAATCCCAAAGAAAGACCAGGAAAGTGGCTTGGTAAAACATGCAAACAGAGAAGTGCAATCACTAACTTTCTCACAATTGTTGAATAGCCAAATAGTTTAACCTTGGCTAGATCATGTTTAAATTTCTTTTTTTATAATAGAGAACAAGATTTGCTCAAACATTTCAAGCTTGGCAGATCACTAGATTAGTTAGAGAATTAAAGGGCCCAACTGCTCAATCTAAGCCCTTGGTTGAGATAAGGATAGTTTTAGATAGGGGGGAAATCAAAATAAAAGAGCAAAAGCAGGGTTTGCTAGCTCAAATGCACCCAATGAAAGGAAGAAAAAATGTTAGGTATTTTAGGTTGGGTAGGCAGATAATTATGAGGTTGCAAAAAGCATAGTGATGTTTAGTTTAAACAGTATCACCAACATCATGGCAAAGTGGCTACAAGTTCAGTGGAGCATGACTGACTTCCTCTTTCATTTCCCCCACAAATTTCACTAAAATCCCCTAAGGATATTGAGATCTGCTCAATAGTCCTAATCCATTTCATTATGAAAGGTACTAAGCAAAACATTGTCTTTGCTTGGTAAACACAAGCCACATTTCTTGTGTAAAAATGATCATTTCATTTCCCCTTCATCTCCTAAAAGCATCTAAGGTTTTACCCTATAAACTTAGAATTTCCCTGTCCCTTGTGATATTAACATCCTAACCTTAGTATATAACTCCTATATTAATGTTTCACTACCCCTGTTATGTATTAAAAGCAAAAAACCCCAAAATACTATATATATCCCATCCCCGCCTAATATGGCTATGGTTCAAATAGTCCTTGGGAACCATTGGTCCATCTAGGGCCAATGATAGCCTACCATGTGTCCTAGTGGGATTTGCTAGACCTCAGGTCAAACAAATAGCCATACCCTCTCCACCTGCGTAACAAAATCCTTTAATTAACCTTTGGTTAATTAAAATATCAAGTCCGCTCCGCATTTGGAAAATAAACCAATATTTCAAACCCGCCGAAACCTTACAAAAATTAAAAGGTTATCGCGTGCGCTTCTCTCTTAAACCTCTGTCAAGTCACCTTCCCGTCCACCATCGGATCGCCTTCCCCAGATCCGACAGTCCTTATCGATATTGGAAGCGCCCTGACGATGGGACGTTAGTACTCGACGATCGACGGTTTTCTTGTCATACACAGGGACACCCGACGCGTTCCTATTGCATCGGGCTAGCACTGACAGAAACCACCCCCGTATTGAAGGCAGTCTAATGGAAACCAGAAACCAACCTCTGTCCTTCTGTACATGTCACTGTCCCATCAGCTAGTACGTCACCACTTGCACTATTCCTCCCGCTGTCGTGTTCACATTGTCACCCTCCTAGTCAGCAACCGTGTTAGCGACCATGTCACCCTCCGTACTCCACTACTAGACAAACCAACGTCATGCTAATTTCATCCCCAAAATGCGGCAAAAATGTCCGAAAAGTCCAAAATTTGATAAAAAGTCGGGAAAACCAATTGTTTTGTTTATTTATAAGTTGGTTGACTGCGCAACCTTGCATGTGGTCTTACGATGAATTGGCTACCATTGATGCACAGTTCATGACCCTGTTAAGTCAACTTCACAGTCTGTGGGTCCAGCTCTACTCGCAGACTTTAGCATACATCGGGCACCCGCAAACCAGGTATTTACCTCACAGTCATCCTTCAACACTGTTTTAAGCAATTTCTCTAGTAAAATCGCTTGTAAAAGCTAAATTTAAGTTGAAAAAATTGTTGTCTGTGACCCTTATACTGAAAAATATCTATCAAACCATTAGTTACTGGAGGAATACCTGAACATTCTACTAATAACCTCTGCAAATCACCCATGAAAACTCCAACTCGAGCTCGCCTTTCACCTCTGACATTGCGAAAAAAGGTAGAATTCTTTCCCTATTTCTTACTAAATTTCAAACCACTTGTGTAATTTCCTTTGAGAAACCAAAGCCTCTGCTCTACTGCTTGCTACTTGAAAGAATTATCAACCCAAGGTCAAGGTCACCTAGTAACTTGAGAGGGAGGCTATCCCTATAGTTTGGTCCAACTTCCCCACTGCAGTTTGCATGATTCACCTTTATATTATGGATGTTGCCCTGTAAGGTCACCACAAGATAAATTCAATCCACAATATCTGGAGAAAAGTCTTAAAGCCACAGTTATCCTTTCTGTTGTTCCATAAACCTACATTCCAGTCAAGACACAATCAATTAAAGTATGGAGGCTCCAGTGGCCCTCAACATTGCCCCCTTGAATGCAACACATATGGACTTAGAGTGGTTGCCTCTGGCATATAGGGACTTCCAGATTAAGGACATGACAGGTCTCAAGTCTCACCTCAAAAGTATTTGTCAATTCAGAAATAGCCACAGAAATAACACTGATTTCCTAAGAATCTGGGAATCTAACATGCCCATCTACTACGTCCCATCAGTCAATGTGCTGCCTGACTTCATCCATCTATGCCATGCAAACTATGATCCCACACAAAGAAAAATTCTCACTCCAGATGGATCTGTACTATTCTACATTACTCCTCAATCCATAAATGAAATGTTGAACTTTGAGCCACCTCAGCCTCTGGTTCCTCTCATAATGAAACTCCTGCTTGATCGAGGTACAAAACCCTCTAGTTTAGAAATAGCAAGAGTAGGTCAGTTGTTCATGCAACCACAGTGCTAGGCCGATCATCCTCCATCCTATCATCAAGCATCATTCAATGAAACAGGTAAACTGTTGATAGATATGATATCCTACATTCTAGGATGCAAAACCAGTGAGTTTGTGGATGAAACTATGTTTGTGCTAATGTCCATGTTCACTCCAGGACAGCCCCCTACTGTCATATATGACTATGCCACCTTCATAGCAAACAAAATACATGAGAAATTCATGATGTTGGAGAGAGAAAGAGTATTCAAATATACCTCTTACATATACCATCTGCTATTGTACTATCACCCTGATAGTTTCCAAGTTCCTCTCAAGAAACTAGACTCCAAATGAGAGAGGATATTTGTTATCTTCTAGACCTCAGTTTTCCATGAAGTCCACCTCTCTCCCTACACATATTGTGAGTTTGTTGATATGTTCATTTACCCATCCACTTGGCTGTTGATGATGACTCCTCCTGGTAGTATCACTGCGAAATGCAGGGAATTTTACATCTTTCAAGTGGCTACAACATTGGTGATTGGTACTTCCACCAAAACCACACAGTGATCAATATTTATGGTTGTGAGTTGCCCCTACAAACTACCAAGATATGTCTCTATGAGACTTTTTTCCTTGGAATATTTTAGGAAATTCAGTAGTGCAGATTTGACTCATTTCCATAGAAATGAACCAGTGATGTTTCAGCTTTACAATCAATTGTTAAGAATAGCTCCTACCAATCAACAGAGGTTGATGGCAGCATATGATATGCAAGTAGGTAAGATGACTCTAAGTCACTTCAGAGCCACTGCACAACACCCACAGTCAGTTGCAGATTATATTAGGACCAATCTAGAAGTTCTTGCCAAAGAAATCCATCCAATAGACCAGATTGAGTTGCATAAACAGGATGGAGAAATGGTATACTCTACCTTGGTAGACAAATCTCTAATGGCCGATAGACTGTAAAATTCATTATATAACACATCTAGCCAACTAGAGCTGGAGAAAGCCTCCTCATTGGCCAAGGATAATAGAATAAAATCCTTGGAAGAAATCATTATAGAATTGGGACATGATCCCAAAGATCCCAAAGGCGCACAGGCCTTAATAAGGAAAAAGGAGGAGGACATAGCGGCCCTGAGAAGACAATTGAAGCTGCCAGCTACAATACATCCTCAAACCATAGAGTTGGCACAACAAAAGGAAGAAGAGGATGTGGTCAGCTTACTAATGAGGATGAACCAAAGACTGCTGGATAGAGAAAAGGCCTTGGAAGAAGCTCTACAAGGAAAACAACTAGAGTTGGCCTCTGAGCCATCCCAAACAACTCTAATTATCACAGCTCCTCCTCTAGCAGTCACTACAATAGCACCTCCCCTGGATCCAGCTTCAACAGAAGGTGCCTCAACTTCAACAACAGCTACAACAAGTGCACTACAGGAGGCCAGCTTAAGCATGGAGGAAATGATGAAAGAGATAAAAGCCTTGGAGACAAGGAGACCAAGGAAAAAGTAGCCAAAATTGAGGTTAGTTATGACAAGTCAAATATGACTGTAGCAGAGAAAACCAGGGAGGTAAAGGCCCTAGAGAACAAAATAAAAGCCTTGGAGAAGGACCTCGCTCTCCATAGAACCCTGACAGAAATAAAGACTATTTTGTGGGATAAAATCAACCAAGCTATTGTTGATCAGTGGACAACAATACAAACCATTTTTTATCAGATAGAGTTGATAGGATTGGCTCAGTATGAAACTCAAAAGGCTAGAGTATTATTGCCCAATAAACCTAAGCAAGCCAATCAAATGATTGACTTTTTGAACACTCATACTAGTGAATAGTTAGCATCTTTGGACATTCATAACAGGACAGATACTATTTTAAGAGTCAAGAAGGTGATAAATATGAGAAATTTTGTTCAGACAGTAGAAAGAAAATTCTAGGAAATGCAGGCAGATATAGAAGCCTTCAAACATAAATTTGCAATGTTATAATGGAAAGGTTTTCCTAGCTTGGTCACTAGCAGTGGGAAACTGTTAAAGCAAGAAAAATATGCTCATAAGCTAAATACCTATGTGAAAAATCAGATTACAGCATCATCAAGCAGCACAGAAGAGACAGTGCCTCCCACAGGGCAAAGTTTGTCTGATAAACTGGAAGGTTTGTTCTTCATTGAGCATGAGGTGGCACATCTTTTTGATTTCCAGCCAAACTATTACAAGTACACTGAAGCTGATGAGACACTAATGAAATTGAGAAAGCATCAATTACCAACAGATCAGTGGTGGCAGAGTATGCTGGAGGTTTTACCAAAATAAGTTCAGTTCTGCTTTTTGTAAATTATTAGTGTTACAAATTAAAAGGTAATATCTGGAAAAATCAAATTAGCTGAGGAAGAAGATTTGCGCCAAAAGATAAAACAAGCTCAAACACAGGTGGAAAAAGATAGCACAATAGGAACGTACATCAGGGAAGCAGACATCAACTGACTATCTGAGTAAAAAAATCAACAACAAGCAGGACACCTACAACATCCAGTACAACATATTTATTTCCTCATTTATTTCTGCACGATTTTTTCCACATTAGTTATTGCTTCTACCATAGTAGATGGATAAATTTATGTCTAGATATTTCCCTATGAGATATTTTGTAAACTTCTTATAAATACCTACAAAAGAGATGTATTATTGTTGGCTGGTGAATATCATTTGGACCTACTCTGTAAATTTTGAGAACTACTCTAAAATAAAATTGTTGGATGCTATGTGGGTAAATTTGCTGGATGTGGGATCAATGGCTAAAGGATGCATTGCAAAATTCTTGTGTTGATGCATGGATCAATAAGTTTCCCTTACTTTTGAGTTACTGTATTTGTAATTTATTTACCATGTGAATATCATGTTCTAAATTACAGGAAGAAAGGATAACCCAGAATTTACTATCTGTACTCTGTTTTTAGTTCCTGTAGTTTTCTATGTTTTCCAGGACCATCATGGGGAAGAATTCTTAAGTGCTCTTCTCTCCCTGGTTCTTATACATCAATACCATCAGGGAATTCTTAATTGCTCCCTGATAATGTTATACAATTTCCCTTTGTTACATAATGAAAGATTCTTGACTTCCTTTCATTGCTTGACTTCATTTCATTCCACTCTCTACTTCAAAAATTTCCTATGTTTAACTATCCTACTCTGAAAGTTTCCCATTGCCAAAGAAACCATATCCGGAAGTCTGTTTCATTAGACTCCATCCACCCAATGGTCTGAACTTCTCTCAACCTACTACCTGGTTCTACTGAATGTCATCTTCCAAACACCAAATAAACTTGTGTTTCATAACTAGCCTAACATACAATCAAACAAATGTAAATCACAAATAGAGAGCCCTCTCTAGTTGCAGATTGGCTAGGATCTGTAGCTGAAAGATTGGTTAGTGGTTAACTCAGCCGTATTTCCTCCTAGAGCCAGGGAACAACTTGAGTGATAACAGTTCCCAAACTCCTTTTGAACCTTTTATGCATGAAATATCATTTAAGAAATCAATCATAACAGTTTAAGTGGGATGAGGACCACATAAGCATTTTACCTACGTCAGTTGTCCTTCTCCCTTTTTCACATCATTCCATAACATCTCCATATCTATTCATGATTTTCATCATAAGCCTTGATTTCAGCAACTCGATACTTGTTGTGACCTTGCTATGAATATGTACACCTTTCCCTTTTTATACTGTACGATTGCCATCTAGTACATTTCTCCTCCATTTAATCGGTCGAGGACAACCTATCATATTTCAAGGGGGCATGGGTCTCTTCCAAAATACACCTTCATATGTGTTAGTTTCCTATTTGGAGGTACTAGATTCCATCAGATCCCTTAATAGCATGTTTTAATGGTATTGATGTTAAAAAAGGGGGGATATTACCCGATATGCACAGTTTGTTGTTCCATTGTTATCTCTGTGTATTGTTGTGTAAAATTAATAGTGTGCAAAACTTATATGAAATGGGAGGTTGATCATTATGCAACGAGCCACAAGTACTAACAGTTTTCGACGTTGCATGAGAAATTTTGGTAAGAGTAAGATGGAGCGCCTATTTTACATGATTACAGTAGCCCCATGAAACTGTGGCTATCGAATTTTTGCAGAATTTGCAGGATGATCATTCCATAGTAAGAGGAAGGTGAATAACATTGACATATACAGTAATTGTAGAGGTATATGGACTATAATAGTTGGACCCATTTGGACACATAAGAAAGTGATACTTAAAGATGCCATGGCCACCATTCAAGACGAGGGACAGAACCTGATCATCAAAGGAAAAGGAGTCCAACCTTCATCTCTAAGAGAACCATGGACAGAATTAGCTAGAGTTGTGCATAGCTACATTACATACGATGGGAGAAAGGATGTGGTAAGACCACACCACCTCAAATTATTATCAGTACTAAAACAGAAATGTGTCGTAAATTTGCCTGCATATTTAAATTCTTTGCTACATGATGCTGTTGAGAGCATAACGAAATCCCATCACATAGGTACTGTAGTGAGACACCATTGTTTAATTCAATTGATAGTAAGTAATATCCTTTCTCATCAATATACCGGTTGGGAAGAATTGGTGTTTCTATAGATAGGAGACTAGCCTTGCCAGCCCCAAAAAGAAAAAGAACCACCAGCACAGCAAACAGACCTCAAAAATGAAGACACTCCTCCATATTAAGAATAGGTAGGGGAATGTTTGAGAACCTCCAGGGTAGTAGTAGTCAACCCTTAGAATTACACAGTTCTGAAAGCAAGCAACCCAAAGGAAAAGATAACCAACAATTAGAATTTGAAGAATAAATTGAACACAATAGTGAAGAAGAAAGGGAGGGAGTGGAACTTCCCATAACTCCCAATACACTTCCACCACAAAACCCATTACAGGTGGATGAATTCGCCCAGATTTTGGCCAATATGAGTGAGTATATTCAGCCCCAGAGTCCGCTCAACCTCAATACTGAGGCAGAGCACGCACAAGAGCACTCTACTCACAACAAGAATACATTAGAGGAAATAAATGATGAGGAAGAAGCAGGAGCAGAAGCCACTCAGGAAGTGGCAAACCAAATGAGGGTTACCTCTCCAAAGGTACCTTGTCTGGATAATGCGAACACTGAAGAGATGATCCAAACATAGGATATGGAAACCAGGCAGGGCAAAGGCACAACCCTTGAAGAGAAAAATCCAACTGAACATCTGAGCCCAGAAAGAATAGAAATAGTTAGAGAAATAGTTGTTGCTCGTGAGAAGAAGAAGAAAAGTGAAATTAAGAGGTTGCGAAAGGAAGAAAAAAAGTTGCAAGATTTAGTAAAACAACTCAGATGAAAGATAAGGGCATTGAAAAGGGGGAAAATCTCAAGAAGAACCCCGAAAACAGTGGAGGCAACCATCCAAACTGAAACCCATGATACAAGGGCCACAGAGAGTCAAACTGAGCCCATACTCATTCAAGATGGTGAGGAACAGCATGCAGCTATTATGGACGCAAATTCCCAAACAAAAAATGCACATGTCTGTAATAAATATGTTCAAACAGAGACACTATGCTCTAGCAATACGGCCACCCAGACATTCCATGATAAAGAGACACAGACTATGGGCATTCAAAATTGTAATAAGAGTACCCAGATAGATCTTCAACCCAAATATGTTTTGATGAACAACAACCCTAGTATAACAAAACTCCAAGAGGATATAACACAAGCTCATCAAACTATAGAGAAGCTTGAGGAAGTGAGTATTCCTCAGAAGAAATATCAAGAATTACAGCAACAATTAAGGAACATCAATGCACCAAAGAAAGAAGCCTTCGATAAATATTGGAGGGTAGAAGAAAAAGTTGAAGAGGTAAAGAACAGATTGAAAATAGTTAGAAGTCAAATGGATACTCTCTGTTCTTTATATACAGATGCTCTAGCATGTAGGTCACCTGCCAAAAACTATGCTTTATTTCTGTTGGAAAGATATTTACAGTAAAAAAATTAACGTTGTTAAGGCAAGGAAACCCATAGAATTAAAAACAGTTGATGATTTTATAAACTGTTGTAAACACCATGGAGTAAAAGTTCAACGATTACTCTGTGAGTTTTATCTACATAATTTTATATTGGAAGAGGAAATGGAGAAGAATCCCAATCCTTTTGTGAGTTATGTACAGTTTCAAGCATTTATTTCATTTTGTTGTTAACCAGTTGAAGTGGCTCAAGGCCCATAACACTTTTCAAAGACAAGAAAATGGGCTAGACCTTTGGGTTAGGGGTGAACCGAAAAACTCATTACAACTGTTGGCTAAACGTAAAAGCCTAATCAAAAAGGAGGGAGTGATCTAGACCTTATGACCCATCCTCAAAGAAATTGTCCAGCAAGGGGTAGAATATTTCCTCTTTATCAAACATAATTCCTTGGCAGTAGCTAAATTCAGATGGAAGACTTCCAATCAAAACATACAAGACAAAGAGCCATTCAACTACAAAAACTTCAAGTTAGCTACATATCGCTTGGTTACCTATAGTAACCTCATTTTGAGGGAAGGCCGGTATTAGCTTGGTTGTAGGTTTCGAGGCCCTTTTATCTGGTATCCTATAGAAGGGTAGAAGGCCATATATGAGTTGCCTGAAGGGAAGATAGGGCCCATCTTTGAAGTTTTAGCAACAAATCATGGTTTTCGACCACTACGTGACAGTCCATCTCCTGCCTAATCTTTGATTGCTTTGCATGCAAATTACATGGTTGTCATGAGGCCATGAAAAAGGGTAAGTAGGGGGGTGTGTTGAGCTATGGAAAAGGTATGAATTTGCCATTTATTTCCTTATCTTTTTCTTTAATCATAACTCTATATTCTAATATGGTAATATATAAAATACTTATAGAGAAAACTAGGGAGTTATTGATTATTGTAAATTAGTTAATTCTTGTCATTTTTCGTGCAGGAAATAGAAGGAATGGAAAACTACCATTTGGAAGGAAAAGACAAAAAAGAGTAATTATCGTTCCTTCACCAAGAAGCTATATCTAGATAGGCAGATCAAGATGGAGTGTGCATTTAAGGATAACAATAGAAAATCACAACATCAGCGCAGGAAGACAAAGGGTTGACTGGAGTTAAAAGATGGAGTGTATCCCTCAGGATCTCTTGATCCTAAGGGATCACTATGTTACATTCTATCTGTTATTTCTTATTTTATTTGCCTGGCCATTATAAAAGGGACAACACTTGTGAAGATTAGGGGTCAATCATCGATTATTATTGTTAGGACCCCATATTGTCTCTCTTTGACCTTATATTTTGTCATAATATTACCCTTTTCAACCCATGTTTGAAAGTCCTTGCTAGTGTTTTGGCTCAATCATTCTAAAGGTATATAGTGACTCTTCTCATTGCTATATGTTTAATTATTTAACACATAATCATGCTATCTTTATAATTGATCTTCGAAGTTGACTGAGTTGCTGAACAATTAAAGAATGATGTGCAGACCACATTGTTGAATCTGCCTAAAGCTGGCAGGACTATCTTTTGCAGTTGCTGAAACAACATGAACAACACGCGAATCTCGAAGCCGAAACAACAAGAACAACATGAAAATATCAAGGAGACGGTTGAGATTTGCGTACCAGATTTGACAACAACAAAGGAACCTAATCGATCACTGAGGAAGCTGTTACATTGGTTGTAACATTCATAATCTAAATTACTGTAACAACATTCTGTTGATGGGAAACTGATTTCCCTATTTTTGTATAAAGGGTTGAACTAGAATCTATAATGTAAATCTTTTGTAATATATGTCTCCTCTATAAATAGGAGACATCTACATTAGAAGGGGGGTGAACAAGCTATAACACAAGGATTGTAGTTGAAGGAACGAGACTGAATCTTTTCTATAATATGGTATATTGATGAATGAATAGAGTTTTGTTCTGAGTATCTCATCTTAGTTTTTGTGTCTTGGGGAATCTTGTGAGAAGTACAAGGCCCACCTTCATCACAAGATTCACCCATTCGCTTTCCGTTGTGTGTTAAGTGTGATTTTTGTTCATACTTTGTTAATAAGTACTGTTTCTGGATGTTATTTTACTTTTGTTGAAACTTTGTTTCTCTTTTAATCGATTGATGTTATTTCATGAGTGCCTCACTAGTGATTAGGTTTACATAGTGAATTGGTGAACTGGATAACAGAGGCAGGTGTTGAAGGTTCCTACTCTAGGGATAGGGTCATGATCCTTTGTTACAGAACAGCTATTGTTTTCGTTTGCATATTTATTCTTTCTGATTAAATATCCATCTCTTATTAGATATTTGCAATAGAGTATAGTTGTTGTAACACAGAGTAAAGATTTAACAGGGTGTGATTTATTTATACTACAACTTTTAGTACTATTAAAATTGAGTACATACAGTACATAGTTGCCTTTGAAATAATTGGACTTTCCCGGGTTGACAATTTATGTGGCACTCGAATGTTTAATTAGTAAGCAATTAAAGTGACCAACATTTTGGCGTTGTTGTTGGGGAAGGAGACCGAAGATTTTAATAGCATTAATGATTTTCTTTTAGATGTATAGGATTCATGAAAGGATGCAGGAAAACTAACCCTACAGGCGGCAGGGCCCAAGGCAGAGGAGGAAGGAAAAATTTCATTGATAACATTATTTCAAAAGTTGAAACATCTTAGAAAATAAGCTCTTGGAAGCCATAGACTTGGCACCCTCTCCAGATTGATTACGAAACGGAGGGAGTATTGGGACTAGAGAGGGTCGAAGAGATAGTAGAACAAATCGAGGAGTCAGTGAAAGATATTGAAGAACCAATAGAAGATATTGAAGTTGAGGAACCAATTCAGGACATTGAGAGCCCAACAGAAAGCGCTGAAGACCGAGCAAGTGAAACAGGGGAACAACCAATGGAAGGGAACAATGAGGGACCCGTTGGTGGGGGACGAAGAGGAGGGGGAGAAAATTTTCTTTCCACCTTGGAATTCCCTATTAGAGATCTCCCTAGAGAGGCAACTCTTATGAACAACATCCCACTCTCAACCCTACCTAATTTCCATGGTTTATCATCTAAAGACCCTGATGAATTTCTGTTTGAGTTTGATATATTATGTAGGAGTTATGATTATGTTACTAATTCTCAAAAGTTAAAGTTATTTCCAGCAGCATTAAAAGGAAATGCACTAAGGTGGTTCATGAGCCTGGGAAGACATGTGATTATAACATGGGATCAAATGAAAGAAAAATTCTTGGCCAAATACCAGGACTATTGCCGAACAAGAGAAAGGAAGGAGGAATTATTTAAGACGATTCAGAAGGAGGAAAAAAACCTGGAGGATTTCATGGAAAGATTACAATATAATTTGCAGCAATCTGATCATTCGAATATGAGTAAGGATATTCTTAAGTCAATATTGTTAAAAGTGCTACGGTATGACTACTTAGACATGTTGAATATGCTTGGAAAAGGGGATATATACAAGGAATCGTATGACGAGATTTTCAACCTCTGTAAGAGATGTTCAAGAGGAGCAACAAACAGACCAAAAAGCAGAGATAGTACATGCTCAAGAGTCGAGAAATCAGCTAGTGGAGGAGCAACACGGGCTGAAATAGGTAACTTACTTGAAGAATTTAAAACTGAAATGTTAACCTCTTTCGCTTCACGAATTGATACCTTGCAGTTAAAAAGAAGCAAGCAGAGGCAAAAGATGCTTTGGCTATTTTCTACTCTAAATGTAGAGAAAAACACCCACTAAGAGAATTCCCACTAAACAAGGTACCAATTTTCACTATTTGCGAGAAGGACCATCAGACTCAACAATGCCCTTATTTACTAGGAATAAAAGCAACACTGCAACCAACTGAAGAAGAAGCTGAAGCAATTTACTTGCTAACATAGAGGAGGCAATGGAAACCACGAGGACAAGGTACAAATTCTAATATGCCATTTTATCGTTGGAATAATCATCCTCCTTTTCAAGAAAATTACCTGCCCTTGAATCAAATGCAATACCCACCCTTCAACCAAATGAACCTCCCACCCATGCAGCAACCAAACCCTCCCTTTGTCGATCCTACAATATGGAATCCCTGGGCTCTACAGCAATCTTATTTTAATCAATGGAACCCAAACTGGATAGCTCAGCAAATCCCATTTTCAAACCAATTTCCCCAGTATCAGCAATGTCTCTCCCTGCCATCAAATGCTCCACCGAATAACCAAACAATGAGACCCCAGCTGCCTGTGCAACCGAACCCCAACCCTAATAATAATAAAGCTCTACAGGTAATTGATATTCAAAACTAGCATGTTTTCCCTATGCAATGTAATGATATTCATTTGCGCTCTCGGAGAATAGTTGAACCCATTATTGACGAAATTACTTCTTCCGACTCTGATAAAGAGGAGATAGGAAAATAAAAGTCATTAATAACAATGCTAGAACAGTTAAGCCATCCTCTAGTAAAACTGCTGAAACAGCAGAGCCACCATTCCCTGAATGTCTGGCTCTTACCAAGACACTTGAGCCACTTGCTTTTAACCTCTTAGGAGAATTGTAGAATTTGTATGTTAAAATTCCACTCTTACGAGCACTAGAGATGTACCAATTTATGCTAGAACTGTTAAAGATATTTACATTAAGAAACCTAGAAGAAAAGCTAAAGATCCCCTCATAGTTCATGTGATGGGTGATCTAGCTACTTTAATGTCAAGAAAAGCCCCTCCTGTGAAATATGGTGACCTTGGTCATCCTACAGTTATATTACAGGTTAGAAAAACTTTTGTTTCGAGAGTTCTAGTAGATCTAGGAGTTGCTATAAATATTATGACACTTAAAATTGCACAGTTATTATAGTTAAGGAATGTAATTAGGGAAACCCCAACCATTCTAGAACTAGCTCACCATTCCACAATCAAACCAGAAGGATTTATTGAAGACCTAATAATTTTAGTCGAATCTTGGAACTAACCAACTGATTTTGTTGTATTACAGACTAAAACAAAGTTGGGGGGACATCCATTGATTTTAGGGAGACCTTGGCTGGCTATAACAGATGCCTTCATCAGCTGTAGATCATGTTCAATGATAATTTCTAATGGATATGAAACCAACCAGCTTACTATTTACCCTCATGCTACACCTATGATTAACAATGATAACTCTGTATGGTTAGACTATGAGGATGATGAGACCCAACCCATCTTGACTGTTGGACAAGCCTTAACTTTTAAAGATACAACCGAGGATGAACTAATTAGTAATTTTAGTTCTGAGCCTTCTTCGGTTAACTCTGAAACACATGATCACTTCACTACAATCTTGGAACCTGAATCCCAGCAAAACCTTAAAAGTGAAAATTCATCTCAGACATCAGCTGAGATCTCGTCCAAGAGTATAATAGTAGAAATTGAGCCTGGAAAAACATTAAATATAATCCCTAATCTAACAGATGGTGAAACACAATAGTTAATAAATTTACTTTGTGAGAATAAGGAAGCATTCACATGGGATTACACAGATATGAAGGGAATCTCTCGTGAATTATGTACTCATTGTATTTATATCAAAGAGGGCTCTCACCCAGTCTGTCAACCCCAACAACGAACGAATCCCAATTTAAGGGAAATTGTGAAAGAAGAACTTCAAAAATTACTGAATGCAGGACTTATATATCCTATATCTGATAGTGAATGGGTTTCTCCATTAGTGATTGTACCTAAGAAAAATGTGAAATGGAGAGTGTGTGTGGATTATAGAGCTCTAAAGAAAGCCATTTAGAAAGATCATTTCCCCTTACCATTTATTGACCAGGTGCTAGACAATTTGTCAGGAAAGAGATTCTTTTCCTTTTTGGATGGATTTAGCGGATATAACTAGATCAAGATTGCACCCCAAGACCGAGACAAGACCACTTTTACTAGTCCATGGGGGACTTTTGCCTATAGAGTTCTTCCATTTGGGCTATGTAATTCTCCAGCAACATTTCAAAGAGAAGCGATAGGAATTTTCTCTGATATGTTTAATGACTCCTTAGAAATATTTATGGATGACTTTACTCCTTATGGTGTGACTTTTGAAGATGCATTACAAAACCTTGAGAAAGTACTTAAACAATGTATAGAAGCACATCTTGCCTTAAGCACTGAAAAATGCCATATGATGATGAATCAAGGAATTGTATTGGGACACTTCATCTCATTCCTAGGAATTCAAGTTGATCCAGCTAAAGTGCACGTAATTCAAACTCTTCCTATCCCTAAAACACAAACTGATGTAAGAAGTTTTTTAGGACATGCTGGATATTATAGAAGATTTATCAAGGATTTTTCTAAAATACCTTCTCATTTGTTTGTGTTATGAAAATTGTTGAATTCAAGTGGACTCATGGTTGTCAAAAAGCATTTAATGAACTTAAACATCAATTGCCTACAACTCCTATCTTAAGAGGACCTGATTGGGCACTCCCCTTTCATATATGCTCTGATGCTTCAGATACTAGGATTGGAGCTGTCTTGGGTCAAGAAGAAAAAAATCTTCCTTATGTTATCTATTTTATTAATAAAAATATGACCCCTGCTGAACTTAATTACACAGTTACCGAGAAGCAATTTTTAGTAGTCATTTATGCCATTAATAAGTTTCGACATTATATTACCGTGTGGTTGCATCTTCCGGATTCATCGCATTTGTTGTTTTAGTGCATCGACGTTTCGAACCAGCCACTGTGGTTCATCATCAGGATGAGAATTATTCTCATCCTGATGATGAACCACAGTGGCTGGTTCGAAACGTCGATGCACTAAAACAACAGATGCGATGAATCCGGAAGATGCAACCACACAGAATGCAAATCGCAGAAGTCTCAAATCCATGATTATATTACCGGTTACACTACTTTTTTTCATATTGATCACTCGGCCATTAAGTATTTAATGAACAAATCAGTTACAAATGCTCGAGTTACCAGATGGTTATTATTACTACAAGAATTTGATATTACAATTGTAGATCAACTAGGTAAAGAAAATGTAGTTGTTGATTTCCTTTCTCGGATAAAAACTGATAAGAACACTCCAGTAGATGATTCCTTTCTTGATGAATATTTATTTGCAGTATCTGCTCACTCACCTTGGTATGCAGGCATTGCCAAATCTTTAGTTGCAGGGAAGCTACCATCACACCTGTCACACAGAGAGAAAAGAAAGATCATTCAACAAAGTGCTAGGTACAGCTGGATAAGTGGGTGTCTTTTTCACGTAGGACTTGATCAGGAAATTCTAAGATGCATAAGAGAAGACGAAGTTTATGATATATTGAAAGCTTGTCATGATGGCCCTTGTGGAGGGCATTTTGCTGATAAAAGAACAACACATAAGGTTCTTAGAATGGGTTATTATTGGCCCTCACTTTTGAAGGATGCAAAGAAATATGTTAGGGCCTCTGATAGATGTCAGAGAATGGGCCAGCCTAATAACAAGGATGAAATGCTACTGAGCCCCTAGGTAATACTTGAACCCTTTGAAAGATGGGCTCTAGATTTCATAGGTCCCATCAACCCTCCATCCAATCAAAGAGTTTATATATTGGTTTGCACAGATTATATGACTAAATGGGTGGAAGCTAGGGCACTCCTTAGAGCTAATGAAGAATTAGTTTTAACCTTTTTATTTGAAGAAATATTTGTTAGGTTTGGATTGCCTAGAGAACTAGTCACAGATGGAGGACCTCCCTTCAACTCTCATGGCTTTAAAGATACACTTTAGAAATATCACATTAAGCATAAAATGACTACGCATTATCACCCCCAGGCCAATGGTTAGGTGGAAAGTACGAATAAATTCATAGAAGCCATTTTAACAAAAACAGTAAAGGAGAATAGAAGGGATTGGTTTTAAAGGTTGCTTAAGGCATTATGGGCTTATAGAACTACTTGGAGGATTACTATGGGTTTTTCACCTTATGAATTAGTTTATGGTAAAAGTGTTGTTTTTCCTGTGGAATTTGAAATCGAAACCTTAAGGACTTCTTTAGCTGTTAACCTTGACTTAACTGATGAAAAAACAGTTAGGTTGCAACAGCTTCAGGAATTGGATGAAAAGAGGTTGGATGCCATCCATCAAACAACTATGATACAACAGCAAAGAACCAGGTGGCATGATAAAACCATTAAGCATAAGTAGTTCCAAAAAGGTAATTGGGCTCTACTGTATGACTCCTGTTTTGAAAATTTTGAAGGTAAATTAAGAACAAGGTGGCTAGGACCTTATGAAGTAGATACTGTTATCCCAAATGGAACAGTCATACTCCTAACAATTGATGATTCTAGAACACCATTGTTAGTGAATGGGTATCGGATCTGTTTGTATCAGCAACCTATTTCTAAAGAGGATTTCAAAGCCACTTGCATGACAGATATACATTATGTCTTTTTGGGGGAGTCTACTATCCCTCATTGCACTTAGTTTTTCTGTTTATATATTTATTTTTTTTAGATTAGATTTCTTAACTAATAATCCCTATCAAGAGTTGCCATTTTACAATTAACTATTTTGCAGATCTTAGCTTCGGAGGATGGCTGAGAAGAACAATTTCAATATAGGAAGGATCAAGCTTCAGCTTGGGAAACATTGCCATTTCACTTCAAATCATAATTCATTCCCTCTCACTTCCCTTCAGCAACATTTTCCCACCATTTCCCGTTGCTAAATCACCATTTTCCGTTGCTAAAACACCATTTTCCATTGTTGAAAAACAATTTCCCGTTGTTGAAACACCAATATTTTCCATTTTTCCTAAGCAACACCAAGTTTCCCATTTTTCCCGAAAATGAACCATTACTTTCTCTAAAAAATAATGGGTACATATCACTCTTCATTAAAGGAATCAACCATTCATCCTGATAATTATGTTCCTTCACTATTACTTCTCGTGAATAAAGAAAACCTTATGTATAAAAACCCTCATACTTTATAAACCCTTTTTTATGACCATCATCGATCTATTAATGACGAGATTATATTTTTTGCGCAACAACCAAAGTAAAATGTAAAGGTATGCGTGTTTAGGTGTAAATATTAAATTGTAGTTAATGAGAAGATATTGATATGATTTCCGAAATCACCGTACCTTGAAGCATATCAGTCTAGTCGCAGTTGGGGGGGGCAATACCGAAATATTGCAATCATTACATGATATGCCGATTACCATCATTTCTTACTTCTCGCAGTAGTGTCTCGTCACCCCGTCTGTGTCTTATCGTGTCATAACTTCATTTGCAACATCCTACTCAATTTCGACTATGGCAACTTGACTCTGCACTCTGCATTTTGCTAAACCAGTAACTATGGGAGGAAATGTTGTTAGACATGAACCTGGCTCAATGGAATTATTGGAACTTTACCAGGAGGCATACCAAATCTTTCTACAAGCAGGATGGGTGGACTATTTCCGAAGGCTTCCGGATTTTGATTCTTAGCAAGTTCTGGAATTCACATGCAATTTGAGGGAAGGACACTCTACTATTCAAGGAGGATATAGTGTAGGTTTCAGGGTTACCAACCAATGGTACTCATTGGTTCAGCCGGAAACACCTCATTCTGAATGCACAACAAGATTTTATGCTACCAGGGGAGCGCATTGAACTTAAAGGAAGGGAAGTTGTACTTCATTCACTACCACCACCATGGCCGAAGGTTACAGAGTTCGTTAAGCACTACTTCACCTACGAGGGACATTATCAGGTAGTCTACCAACACGACTTTGTGTTATTGAATCATTTAAGACATGGTCGTTTAATAAATATGCCATACTATCTGCTTGGTTGTCTAAAAAATATGGCACACTATTCTGTGAATGCAAGGCACCCACTCCTGTCCCTCATGCACCATCGTTTGGTTCAACTCTTAATTCATAGAGGCTTTTCCCTACACAATCCCCCTCCCCAACAAGCTGCTAAAATTCTTTAACCAGCAGAAGAAAACCCCCAGCAAGCTGCCAAAAATCAGTAACCAGCAGCTGAAGCACCCCAATTGAGCACTAAAAATCCGCAACATACCCCACCCCTTAATGAAGCTGAGTCATCCACTCCTACCATCCATATTCCCACCGATAATTCGGTTGAAAATACCCCCATTATTATGCTCAAAAGGAAAATACAAGAGAAAGCTACAACCCCACTAAAGAGAAGAACGAGGGCATCAATTAAGCCTCTATTCCTAATAATCCCCCTACCCTGAGGAAAAGTGCTCGTAAGAGAAAAACCACTATGTTTCCTACTTATTACCTCGGCGAAGAACAAGGACGTCTGCAACAACTGAGGCCATTACCCCAAATTCCCCACCTATCATCCTAAAATCTCATACTCCGCCTAACCCTGAACCCTCACCTTCCTCACCCTCGGGTGCTGAAATGCAAAGCATTCACGATTTTGTGACATCAATTTTTTCAAAAGATGTAGCTGCTCCACAAGAACCAGCTACTGATTTATCTAAAGTAGACACCCAAGATGATGTACGGCATGTGGTTGCGCCACAATAACCAACCACTAACTTAACAAGTGTTACACAAGAACCACCTGTTGGGAAACAAAAGGAAGACGAACTAGATGTGGCAATTATGCGAAAACCAGCCACTGATTTAATAGGTGATACAGAAGAACCACCTATTGAGAATGCAAATGATGAAGTTGCCACCAAATGACAATCCTCCCATCCACTGGAACCTACAACTGCTACATAAGGCCCGGTTACTTTAAGCTCCCTTTAGGAAGAAAAGGAGTTCTTTAAATTTGAAATTGAGGCTTATAAGCAAGAGTTAACAAGGGTAAGGGAAGCTTAGCAAAAGGAACTCAATCTGTACAGTTAGCTCAGGTAGCATCTACAGCTGAAAAGAGTACAGAAAAGGATTGACACAATGAATACATGTGGAGTGAATGTGGTGATCTCTATTCTCGAGCCGGTTATAAGATAATTGAAGTTCTGTTGTCTTGAGCCAGTCTGGTATCTCCTCATGTTATAGTTAAAAAGGAGTACCCTACTATTACACAAGAACCAGCAGGGTCTTCAAAGACCTTGGAGGAAGAAATAAAACCACCCCATTCTACCCTAGTTGTTACAGAGCAGAAACCAGTACCAAAGTCTTTTAAGACTGCGTGTACCCAGACTGAACCTCGATGTGTAATCAATGCTCACACCCAAAGTGAACCTCGATGTGTAAGCAATGCTCACACCCAGACCTCCAGTTTTCAAGAACTAAGGGACACATGGAAGGCAGAGTATAATCTCTCACAAGGAAAGGCATTTCAGCAACAGAAGTCATTATGGATCAACCATGCATATAGAAATTGGGAAATTCTTGAATAGTCTCATGCACAACACAAGGAAAATAAGAAGCTAAAAACCAGATTGTCCCTTATCTTTGACTTGGTCGAAAGGTTACTTGCCACTAGGAAACCATCTTTTAACTATTCTGTGTTTTTGAGAGAATGCTTAGCATTCCTCCAAGTGAAAGATATCAAATATGGACGACCCCACAAGGTTTCTAAACCTCAGCAATTTATTGAGACCTTTGTAGAAGCATCAAATAGTGAGCAGAACTTGTTGTCTGAACTCTATCTTCACAATGAGGCCATGCCTGAAGATAGGAAGCTTAATTTAGTTCCTATCGTTGGTGATATTCAAATTAGAGCCTTCATTCCTTTCTTGGCTAATCAGCTTACTTGGCAAAATGCTTTTATGTCAGCAACACACAATGACGAGAACTATCTTCTCTGGATCCGAGCTGAGCCACAAAATGCTGCTGTTTTTATCACTGAACATCAATGAATTCTACGAGAGCCAGGGATGACTGACCATATCAGGAAACTACAGGTAGCAGTCTTGGAGGACTACTAACACTATGTCAAAACTAAGGGAACTCTAGCGATAAAAGAAATAATCTATTTTGGGAACACTGTCCTAAGGAGAGAAGGGAGTACCACCCCTTTAACCCTCTCAATCTTCAGGAAAAAATCTCACGAATACCTAATTATGCTAAATGTATTCGAGAGTGTGCTGAGAAGTGGATTGGTTATCACTTTCACTTCCCTCTTCTATGGCTACCAGGACAACAATACAAGGCTCAGTTCAAATTGACCAAAAAGGAGGAGCTTGTAGCATGGCAAAAAGTTTAGAGTGTCCAAGGGTTCAGAGACATCATTGACAACACTTTCTATACATACTGCATAAGCAATTTGCACTGTTCATCCAAGTATTCCGACTCAGATTCAGAGTAGAAGTTGCATGGGGACATGCAATCCTTTCAGTTGGGTGGGGATGCTAGGACCCCATATTGTCTCTCTTTGACCTTATATTTTGTCATAATATTACCCTTTTCAACCCATATTTGAAAGTCCTTGCTAGTGTTTTGACTCAATCATTCTAAAGGTATACAATGACTCTTCTCATTGCTATATGTTTAATTATTTAACAACATATAATCATGTTATCTTTATAATTGATCTTTGAAGTTGACTGAGTTGCTGAACAATTAAAGAATGACGTGCAGACCGCATTATTGAAATTGCTTAAAGCTGGCAGGACTATCTTTTGCAGTTGTTGAAAAAACAGGAATAACACGTGAATCTCGAAGCTGAAACAACAAGAACAACATGCAAATATCAAGGAGACAGTTGAGATTTGCTTACCATATTGGACAACAACAAAGGAACCTGATCGATCACTGAGGAAGTTGTTACATTGGTTGTAATGTTCATAATCTAAATTACTGTAACAACATTTTGTTGACGGGAAACTGACATCCCTATTTTTGTATAAAGGGTTGAACTAGAATCTATAATGTAAATATTTTGTAATAGATGTCTCCTCTATAAAGAGGAGACATCTACATTAGAAGGGGGGTGAACAAGCTATAACACAAGGATTGTAGTTGAAGGAACGAGACTGAATCTTTTCTGTAATATGGTATATTGATGAATGAATAAAGTTTTGTTCTGAGTATCTCATATTAGTTTTGTGTCCTGGGGAATCTTGTGAGAAGGACAGGACCCACCTTCATCACAAGATTCACCCATTCTCTTTTCGTTGTGTGTTAAGTGTGATTTCTGTTCATACCTTGTTAACAAGTACTGTTTCTGGATGTTATTTTACTTTTGCTGAAACTCTGTTTCTCTTTTAATCGATTGATGCTATTTAATGAGTGCCTCACCAGTGATTAGGTTTACAGAGTGAATTGGTGAACTGGATAACAAAGGTAGGTGCTGAAGGTTCCTTCTCTGGGGATAGGGTCCTGATCCATTGTTACAGAACAACCATTTTTTTCTTTGCATATTTATTCTTTCTAATTAAATATCCATCTCTTATTAGATATCTGCAATATATTATAGTTGTTGTAACATAGAGTAACGATTTAACAGGGTGTGATTTATTTATACTACCGCTTTTAGTGCTATTAAAATTGAGTACATACAATATGTAGTTACCTTTGAAATAATCAGACTTTCCCGGGTTGAAAATTTATGTGGCACTCGACCGTTTAATTAGTAAGCAATTAAAGTGACCAACAATTATTATTCAGAACGCATTGTTGCATTTCCACTTTGATCATTGACTCTCGTTGATTAAAATAGAGTATGATTGCCTGTAACATTTTCACATATGATTATACATAAGTCAAGTGTTGTTCCATTCTTTTATACTGAAGTAGTTTAGCAGTGCTTCACTAGCAGCTAAGGGCCCAACCCTAGTGGATCCACTTTCTATCTGTACGATTACATTTTATTTGCAGTCGTGCGATGGTTTGGTTTGATTTCTGTTTATTTGAATTGCATTGCTTTACTGTTCATTGTTTCCAAAGTTTATGAATTGTTTTATTGTATATGTTGTAACTAAATCACATTTCTGTTTCTCTTTGTCATAATAATATTATTACCCTTTGCAAGCTTTATTGTTATGTTGTTCATTTCAATTATAGAGCTTCATTGTTCATTCCAGTAAACTGAAATTGCTGTTCATTTCTACCAAATAACATTGCCGTTCATTTCTATTGAATAGCATTGTTGTTCATTTCTATTGAATAACATTGTTGTTCATTTCTTTTCTACAAGTGTTTGGTTTTTCCTTTTAGCATCATTACAATTAAGTATTTAAGAGCATTGTTGATTTAATTCCTTGTCATTCCTAGTCAGTTGCTTTAGTGTGGAGTGTGAGATCAACAACTGTAAAGAACATTGACTATTATTGTTTGAGTTCTCAGATTGAGGATCTTGTTTATGTTTGATTTCATTTACATCAATTGAAAAAGGTAAGAGTTATTGCTACTGCATCCTTTATTTATAATTGTTGTTAATTTCCTAAGTGAATGATTTAGTTTCATAGCATTGAGTTTCTCTTAATTGCAAGTAGGTTTTATTTCAAGCATATGTTTACTCTTGTGTTTGAAGCACTATACTATAAATTGGAAAACATTACTCTTGGATTAAATTGTCACCTCAGACTGAGTACACATTTGAAATAGAAAATCATACCTAGATTGATAATTAATGTGGGATAAATAGGATTTAAAAAGACACCTTTTATACCTCAACAACTGGGAAATTGGTCCCATTATCCCTAGTCAAAGCCACCACTTTAAACGGAAAGGAAGTTGTCTTAAGGTTTGGATTGGGTGGATATCCTCCATGTTGGTTTAGCAGAATTTTGGGGCCCTCAATAGGCCATTATTATATAGCCTTGAGAGGAAAATAGAATGGTCTAGCTCGTCAGGTTCTACCCCGATGGTTTTTGTAAAGTACTTTATCCATTATGCCATGCTAATACGAGTGGTTTGGAATATTAAGTTGGGGACTCATCCATAAGCTCATACCCTGTGATTATTATAATCACTCTTCTCATTGTGCCAACTTATTTCATCGAGCTTTCATGGAAAGTGAGCCACTTGCAATTTTGAGGAATGAGTAATTACAAAAAGGCTGGCATTGGGATCTCTGAGAATTTTATGCACTTGGTTATAAAGTAAGGTTCCAAGGTAGTGAAAGGCTGAGAAAGGAGATGGAGTCTGGTGTAAGGTTAAAGAAGGTTGCGGTTTAGATATGTTGTGTGTGTGTCTAATTTACTTAAAAGGGATGAGATATAAAAGAGGATTTGTGTTGGATCATTTTATGAAGGGTATAAGCCTTTCGACTCCTCCCACTATGATTTATTTATAGTAGGCTTTATTATCGTGTAATGTGATCATGAAGAGGGTTGATGAAAGTGCCCATTCATAACAGATTTAGGGCTATTGAATTTAAGTAGGCTCATAATTTGTATTGCAATACGTGGTATCAAAGCTTTCAATGCTCCAAACCTAGAGTAGAGGAGAAGAGGAATCTGAGCGACAATAAAGGTGATTTGTTGTGCAATTTTAACTAGTGAAGTTTATTGAATACAATGAGAAGCTTGGAGTATTTATGAAAGCACTAGAGATTATGAATACAAAAGAATACAAAAGGAAAACACCACCAACAAAGGATCAAAATAGAGGAACAAGTTTGACACTGAAACGACTCGAGAAGCAGAAAGACAGGTTTGAATATCGTTTTTGGTATGATTGGACCCTGATGATCCTTTTGACTCAAGGTTGATTTTTTTTTGGATTGGAATATGTTTTCTTAGAACATTGCAATTGAATAGGAATTGTGAAGGATTGATCTGTTTGAAATTCTCTTAATATGAATAAATATCTATAGAGGAGTGTATGTGAAGAGAGAAGGTGCACAAAATTGTCGAAATCATCAGATATTGGGTAAGGGTATTGATAGATATTGATGGTTTTATTGACATTGGCCATAACCTGTTGTGTTGCAAGTAGAAACCATATATAAAATGAAGTTGTGATAGGAGAAACCCAAAATGAGAATGTGCTTGGAGGATAGAGTAGACACTAGTAGGAGGAAGATGACATCAATCAGACAACCAACAATTTTGTGAAAGAGAAAAGAAAGCAAGCAGGATCTCAGAAGAAATGAGGGTTGTGAAAGAACCCAACATCAATATGGATTACAAAGAAAGAGAGAGGACAATGAAAGTACTCTAAAGAGAAAGTGAGCATGTGAAATTACAAAAACCTATCAAATTTTGAAGCTGAAGAAAAGGTGTTCTATAGTGGAAGGGGAAAAGGTTATACTATAGAGAACCATGAGAATGACAACTTCCAATAGGTAGAGTTGGATAGAATTTGATGCAAGAAGTTCTATAATGAGTGTGGGTACAATTTCATAGAGACACAAAGAGAGAGAGAGATAAAGAGGAGGCTTTGTTGTAGCTTACAGGTGAATAAAGATAGTTCACGAGAAGAAGGAGGAGGAGGTAAAATGGTTGTGAAAATTTATGTGATGGATTCAAATATCAATCACAGTTCAAGAAAGTAGGATTTTGAAACAAATGGAAAAATGAGAATGAGTGATGAAGAAAGAGAGCAGGAGATAGCTGAGATGAAGGAGGAACTCAAAAAACTAAAGATGCCACTACAAAAATAGATGAACAGTTGCGAAAGGGATTGAGAAATGGAATTTATGTTGGAAAACCGTTCCAATGGCCAGTCAAGAAATTGCATGCAAGGAATTAAAGAAAGGGGATGAAACATCTGATTAGAAAATGGTTGAGGATGCACAAAGAATCTGAATCTGAGCTTGAGACAAAGTACATTTCTACAACAGAAAGAGGATCAATCATAAGAGAGGATGACATAGATGAATATTTTGGGATGAGACATTTTGAGAATCTCACAAAATGTTTGGAAAATCAATAGGTGATGGATGAAATGTTGATATAATATTAAGGGCATATTGATTTTAATTTTAACCATTTGTGTATGAATGTAGGGGTTATTGTAGATGAAGGGTAGAACATTGATTGTGTTATGTGAGTAGAATAAGAACAATCACCGGATATTGTTGAATAGGTTGAAAAGAAGACAAACATTCCTTCGTAATTTAAACAAAAGAAAGATATGGAGGAATAGCTTGAGATTGAGGAACATATGTGTGTGGATATTAATGAAGTTGTTATAATGTATGAAGTAGATGAATATTTTATTGGAAAATTGAAAGTTTTAGTGCTGCATGAGGAAAGGCTACTCGAGACAACAAAGGAGAGTTCAAGGTCTCATATTTAAAAAAATGATAGTTGGTTTGTGTCTGCAGGTAATGAAGATGCACTGGAAACAATGACATGACCTAGAATCAATTCAATTGATGAATTAAAAGAACCATTGGAATAAGACCTACAGGATTGCATAGATGTTAACATGGAACACATTGCAACAAAGTTGAGAATTTTAGAATACTCGTTGGAGAATCTGTGAATTATGCATTGAAATGGTGCAATTGAGGATGAGGTCATGTTTTCCATGGAGAAAATGAAACAACAAATGGACAATAGTGATAGCGAGTTCCAAGAGAAAATGTAAGAGATAGTGAGAGCAACTCTAAACAATTGGTAGCTCGATACGTTAGTTGAGGACAACAACAAATTTTAGGGAGGAAACAATGAATTTTGCTAGCTAAATAACAAGGTTGATACTGATATAGATGAAATGAAGAAGTTGATGTCAAAAAAGCTCTAGAAAAAGAGGTATTTAAGGAAGAATGGGATAAAGGACAACATATTGCAGATGGTTGAATAAGTATACATCAATAAGGAGGGAGGAGAACTACAACACAAAATTTGGAAACTTGGAGGAATGGAGAAGATAGTAGTAGAGAAACAACATAACAAATAAAAGGATCAGTTGCAAAACAAATATTGGGATCAAGGAAAGCATAATTTCATTAACACATGGTTAGGATGCCATGATTAATTTTCACCTTGGGAGTTTCATGCAAGAGAATCACACTTCGAAGTCAAAATGTATTTTCAATAGAATAGGGTCCATTTACCAAGAGCATAGGTCCCCTAAGTTACTACTTTTAGCATTTTTCGGGTCCTGAACTTCCAAAGTAGTTTTGACCCTCTAAAAGAAACCTTTTTGAGGTCTGCAACAAGCCCATAGCCAAAGGCAAGGACTTCAGGAAAATCATGTAGTACTCAAAGATATATTTCCAATGATGTATCATACACACCAAACTAAGATAATATGACCAACTGATGACCTTGGGAAGTTGGTTTCCCAACTAATTCCAATGGGGCACAAAAAATCTTGGTGCTCCATCTCCCGAGGTTAGGGTTTTGGTTGTTTATACTTTTCCCTTCTCATTCAATAATGAAAAAGACCCTTGAGCCTCATTGTAACATAGTTTAGAGGCATGTAGCTTCCATATCTTGTTAGAGATAACCTATCATTGCCCAAGCTAGTTTATTTACATTATGTTTTAAGAATTTTTTATAAAGAATTGAAATATGATTACAAACATAATGGAAATAAACTATCTCAAGAAATGTTAGTTTATCTTTGAGCAGAGATGTGGTGGCTACATGCCTCCAAACAATGTTATAATTAGGCTTAAGGGCCTTTTTTATTATTGAAAAACAAGGGGAAACCATAAACAACCAAAACCCTAACCCCCTGAGATGGAACACCAAGAGTTTGTGGGCCTTGTTGGAGTTAGTTGGGCACCAAACTTCTCGGGGTCATAACTTGGTAATATTATCTCCGTTTGGTGTGTATGACACCTTATTGAAAATATCTTTCCAAGTACTATAAGATTTGTTGTAGGCACCCTATGAACCTAAAAAAACACCATTTAGGGGTTCCAAAGTGCTCCAAAAGTTTAGGACTAAAAAGAATGCTAAGAAATGTGAATGCTACTATAAAGAAGGAAAATGACGAGACCAAGTAGAGGTCTAGGTGGAATAGGTGGGTGGCCACCAATATCCACTTGGATCGGTCCTCCCTCCTTAGGAATGAATGGTTCCCATTGCATGCAAATCCTACATGAGGTGAGGAAAGTTTTGTTGAACCTAGTCCCTGGTGAGACACTTGCCCTGGAGAAGGAGTTGGACCACTTTGACAACTCAATACAGATGGGTCCTTTGTTGGCGAGTGTTCTTGATTTATGTGTCCATGATTTGATCAATTGTGGATTGTTCCATGCAATATGAGTTTAATTTTTTTCTTGTGAGTTGTTCTGAAATGTCAGTGATGAGTGCCAGTATTGTAGCAAGGATGTTGCAACTCCTGGGCTACCAGCTTTGTTTATCAACTTGGGGTTCATACGAACTTGGAGGTGACAATGTTGTATGCACAAGTAAAAGTGATGATTTTGTCTGTTGTCACTATTCAGTTGGCGAGAGACCACTAGGGTTCCAAGCCAGACTTCTATGGAGTCAGAAGAAGCTTGATTCTTTGATGGAGGAAAGCTAAATATACTCTAAGAGAGTTACTCTACTATAGTAACGGAGAAGGCCAACATGTAATGCTAAACCACACCATACCCTAATTAACCATTTAAGAAGTTATGCTAAGCAAAAATGCTAAATCGACATAAAACAAATGCTAGTATCTAAGTTGCATAAGTAAGAAGCATAAAACAATACTAATGTGCAAGTAAATAAACTAAACTAAATATGTTTTCACTTTTTTGGTCTTTTTATGCAAATTAAAGTATGCAAACAAATTGTTCTTGTGGATGTGACAGGTGGATTAAGGGTGTTTGAGGATGGATAAGAGAGTTATGAAGTGTTTAGATGGTGTGGAGGGTCCTCAAGAGGATTTTTGTGACTTCCTAGAAGTTTTCCATCAATTCCACCTCAAAATAGGCCGTTTTAGGAAAGCCTACAGGATGATCCTGTAGGAATTATAGGAAACCTACAGGATACAACTGAGAGCTAAATGTGAGGTTTTGGAGGTGATGGGAGGATTAGGAAAGGTGTGTGATGTGTGGAATGTAGTGTTAGAAGGCATAGGATCATTTAGGTGTTAATATCTAAGATGATAGATGGCTAGATTCGCTCAATGTGTTTGGGAGAATTTCAATGAAAAATGATGAAAGACTAGAGAGGGTGATGGTGAAAACAAGGGATAGCTGAGGTGGATTAAGTGGAAGGTGTCTTCTAGCTATGAAGTCTTAGTCTCCTCCTGAAGCACTTTCTCTGCATAAAAAACGTGTCTTCCAAAAAGCTATGCGACAAGATACATTTTCATAAACTAGAAAAATAAAACTAATGAATCAACTGCCTACATTATGCATGAAGAAAGTTGTTGAAGGGAATGAAAGCATGAGTGTGATATACTGTAGAAATTGAGATGAAGAATATGACAATAAAATCTACCTTGCAAAATTAACCAAATACTAAATTAAAGACAACAAACTCCAAAGCTCACAAATGAACTAGAAATCTGTGTTTTCGAGGATGCTTAAGGGTCCCTTCCTCAGGTCATGCTCCCAGAGTGAGGAAGTGAGGCAAAGACACCTGCTAAACACCTTGTGGTGATACTTCTTCTCCTTGCTAACGTGCTACTTGAAATAAGGCACAAATGGAAGCAAACTATCACACAACCTATCTAATCTACATTACTTGTAATGGAAATGCATATAATAAGAAAATTAACAATTAAGCTATGAATCTACACTAAACATACATGTAAAATAAAGAAGAGCCTTGGCTGCTATGTTTGGGACATAATCCAAGAGCTTCAGTGCTCTAATTTAACTCAGTGATGGCTCAAAACAAAACTCATTCTTATTACCAAAACAACAAATTACATCAAAAGAACTATCACAAGTTTTGCAGCTCGAAAATGGAGTAGAGTTTTAAAATGAAAAAATTGAATCCTACTAAGGTCCTATGCCTCTTTACTTATACATATGAAATCCCCAATGAATTCCTTAGAATTAGGGAGGTTTGGCTCCCAAGCTCAAGATAAGCTAGTGCTTTATCTCTCACTTGCTTGGCTACATTCTAATCCTCATGATTTGGTTGTTTGCAATCCGAGCTGATGTGATGAATGGAGGAATATTCAAATGGAGGAGTAGTGAATGTGGAGGATTTACCTCCTATAATCCCTTTCTTTTGTCCCATTAAGTTTATGACCTTGGTCTTTGCAGAAATTCCTTGATTTTCTCCTTTAATCCTGCATTCAATGCATATTAGACCACAAAGCATGATATCCAACTCTAACTCACCTCATAAATAAAATATAATAAAAAACATGTAATAAGTTATGAGAAAAGTTGGTTTTGACTAACCTAGGAGGTGAATTAAGGCCCATATAATTACACAATGATGAGGCTCATCAGTCAGATGTGTCCAGTAATGGTGGAAAGTGTGGCCAAAGGGAGTCCACATTTAAAACTAGGTGCAAGATAAGAAATGGTGGAATATTGAGGTAAAAATCATTTTTTTCCTAAATCCTTGGTGATGTTGTATGACCCATATTAGAGCAACGAAATCTTATGGTGGGGCCCAACAAGGCGCTCGTTCTACAAATGTAACCAAAATCTTACGCTGAATTGGAAATTGTGTGGCACCTGATGTTGATCATGTTGTTTCTTGTAGTTAGCATTGGATTTATCCAATATGTCATGGACCTTTTAGTGGATGTGTTAGATCTGCTCAATGAAGTTGTTATCCCTATCAACTTTGAGTAGAGTCACCAAGGGTAGATTGAAATATTCAATATTTTGGTTCGAATCCCAAAATGAGATGATTTTTGAGTTAAAGCATCGCTTCTTCTTTTCATAAGTGCTCAAATTACTATACTTACAAAATCCATTTGAGATTGAGATAGATGGCTTTGACTAGGTTATTGGTGTAGTTCTTATTCAACAAGGTCATCCAATGGCATATCACAGTGAGACACTTTTAGACATAGTCTAAAAGTATCCCACCTATGACAAAGAGATGTATTCCATTATGTAGGCTTACTGATGATGGGAGAATCACATTATGGGGAAGGAAACAATCATCCACATAGACCATTTACCCCTACAATTCATACAAACACAGGGGAAGTTGCAGAATGACCACCATCAAAAATGGTCCACATACCTACAATAGTTCCATTTGAACATTAAATACAAGAACATAAGCACCAATAATATTGCATATTGCATAAACCTACCGTTAGTCATGGTCCTGACCCCTATACTTGAATCTTGTGGGAATGAGACTTTTGGGTGGTTTCATTTGTACAAGAGCGATAAGAAATATGGCAACACATGCAAAACGCTCTTGGAAGGAAATCAAGTTCCAAATTTTCACCTCCAGGATACACTTTTATGTCACTTGGGACAACTCTATGTTCCTTTGCAAGTGTACCAATATGGTGAGGGAGACACACTACAATTGGGTCGTTCGACGCTTTGGCATAGAGGAAATAATGGCAGTGCTGCAACAATATTTTTATTGGTTGAACCTTAAGCATGATGCTGGGAAGTAGATCCGATCCTGCATTTCCTATGCCATTTCCAAACCAACCATCAAAAAGTAAGGCCTATATATTATCATGCCTACTCCTAGTCGACCTTGGGAACCCATCTCAATGGATTAAATGTTAGGCCTCCCTTCTACTAAGCATGGTAACAACTGCGTGTTCATGGTTGTTGATAGATTCTCTAATATGTCCATTCTTGCAGCCTGTAAGAAGAGTATTAGAGAAAGAGCCACTACTAAGCCATTCTTTTAATGAGTATGCATACACTTTTGGAACCCGTACTCCATTATCTCATATAGAGATACCAAGTTCCTAAGTAATTTTGGCCAAGTATATAGTTGATGTTGGATACCAAGCTCACTAAGTCCACGTCTTTCCACCCCAAAAATAAGGGCCAAAAAAAGGTCATGAACATGATATTTTGCACATGTATAACTTGAACCATCCATGCACATGGGACAAAATTCTCCCCTATGTCAAAAATATCTACAACAGTGATCTCCATAGCTGAACTGGCCACAACACATTTTAGGTTGATTTGGGATTCCAATGATTATGTCCCATTGATGTGTCCATAACATTTGCAACTACTTAGGCAACTTCGACCCATGTCCAGTTCGAAGATGACAAGTTTAACAAATTCATTGAGCACATCCAACACATCTGATAGCATGTCCATGACATATTGGATAAATCCAATGCTAAGTACAAGTAGTGACATTATCAGGATCGGGTGCCACACAAGTTCCAGGTGGTTGACAAAGTTTGGCTACATTTGTAGAAGGAGCGTCTCACTAGGCCCCATCTATATCTTCAGCCAATTTAATATGGTCCATACACAATCACCAAGGTTATAGGGATAACTATTTCAAACACAACATTCCACCGTTCCTTGGCATGCACCCAGTGTTCAATGTCGACTACCTTTAGCCATACTTTCCACCATTATTGGACACATCTGACATTGCATAAAAACTCACACCAACAAAGTTAAACCCAAACTACATGGAATAGGCCACAATTGACTAGAACATGGAAAAATAGATGAAGAACAATTTGAAACAGAGGATCCAACTATATCGAGTTGTCAAAGTAGGTGAACTCCTTCCCGAGGGAAAGTGGTTCACCAGGGACTACAGTCAACAAAAAATTCATCACCTCATGGAGGCTTTACACGAATGGGGACCATTGCTTCCTAAGAAGGGAGGACTGATCCATGAGGATATTGATGGCCACTCAACTATTCCACCTAGATGTGTAACAAATTTCATCAGTTTCCCTTTCTATAGTACAGTTTACTATTTTCAGCAGTTTTTGGTACTGAAAATTCACAGTAGTTTTTACCCCCTAAATGGTGTTTTATTTAGGTCTATATTAGGCCCATAGTTATATCCAAGGGCATATTATAGTACATGGAGAGATATTTCCAATGAGTTGTCCTACACACTAAATGGAGATAATATGACCAAGTTATGACCCCAGGAAGTTGGCTACCAAACTAACCCCAACAGGGCCCACAAACTCTTGGTGTTGCATCTCTTGGGGTTAGGGATTTGGTTTTTTAAGATTTTACCTTGTTGTTTAATAATAAGAAAGGCCCTTGAGCCTCATTAGAACATAATTCAGAGACTTTGTAGCTACCACATCTCGTCCCAGAGATAAGCTACCATCTCCTGAGCTAGTTTTTTTCCATTCTATTTATAAGAACATTTCTATTCTTGGATATTAATGAAATTAACTGTTACTTATGTTTCATCGCTATATTTTTCATTATATTTCTATTTTGTTGTGTTCATGTTTAAGTTCAGATCAAATTATTTATTTAAATTGTACATAAATGATGAATACTGTAAATAGGAGAGATCTCAAGAATAGTGAGAGAGTTAGAGAAGTTTCAGGGTTAGTTAGATTTCTTAAGGATTTAATGGATCAAGAGAGTCTATAAATAGGATTTTGTTGAGTAGATTGTGGACATTAAGTTAAATTAGTTAATAAGTCCAATTGTATAATAATGTGATCAAATTTATGTATAAAGGGTATATAGTGTAGAGTAGTGTTTGATAGAGATTTCATGAGGAACTGAGGGCCAATTAGGGTGACAAGGCTGAGAGGGCCATTTGATTGTAAATCTTGCCAACCTGGACAAGCCTATGTATACATATATAATATATTATATATATATATATAGTAGTTGAATGCATCAATGTAAGACTTGCAATCCTAGTGCATATATATACGTGTTTACAAGTTCAATCCTGATTATACATGTCATTGTTGTCAGGGTGATTTATTATCAAATGTGAGAAAATTTGTAGGTGAGAGATCAAGAATTTGTGGTATCATAGAACAACATAAATATCTAAGGTGATAAGTGTGTTAAGACAATAATACTTTATTTTTTCTTATACTTGGTTGGAAGGAGAGATCATTGATCAATAGAGTGATCAATGATCCCTCTATAATGAAAGATCAGCTGCAATAGAAGAAAGATTAGAGTGAGCAATGGAAGCATGGAGGTCTAGAGGAGTAACAATAGGAGCGACAAGGGAGTTTGAAAGCATGATAGGATAAAAGCCTAGATACATAGGCGAGAGAGAAAACACTTAGTATTTTAAAAGGGGTAGAGGAAATCGTTACATAATAGTGCCAGGAGAGAAAAATGTCAAGGAATATGTTAATTGACAGTTCCAAGAAACAAAACTTGAATTTTATCAGAAGAGTGCGTTATTTGACAACGTTGGGCTAGTGGCTTGTACCCGAGGGTTTTTATACATGAAATTTTTAACAAGTTATGGAATTAAGGATGGGCTTACGTACTCTTAACATGACAATAGATTGAGTCCCACCTATGAAGCTATACCCTGACGTTTTCCATAAAGGCCTTTCTCCATTGCATTCGGCTAGCAAGAGAGGCTCAAAACATTAATTCGAGGACCAACATGGAAGATCTTACACAATGATTATTATAATCACTCTTCTCATTGTTCTGGCTTATTTAAAAGGTTTGTGTGGTAAGTGGGGCCACTTGGAAGTTCAAAGAATTAGCAATTAAGAAAACAATGAGATTGGGCGATCCAGAAATTTTATGTGCTTGGTTATAGAGAATGGTTCCAAGGTAGTGAAAGGTGGTGAAAGGAGGTAGAATCTAGCATAAGGTTAAAGAGGGTTTAGGTTTAGAAATGTTACATGCCTACTTAACTGACTTAAAAGGGTTGAGATATAATATAGGATTTGCATTGAATCATTTTATGAAGGGTGTAACCCTTTTGGCTCCTCCCACTACAATCATTGATATAAAGGAATTCATATAATGAGTGAGGGGTTGAAAGAAGCACATTTTTGGGAAGAGAAAAGAATTGGAATTGGTGGCTCTGTAGGTCTAATTTGGGCCTCCATCGTTAGTTCTTTATGAATGGGTGGTTCAAGCGTAGGATGAAATTTTCCATTAGAGGAAATTTTATCCTAAAAATTCCCATGAAATTTTCATGTACATAATATGTAAACCAATCATAATCCTTTAAATTCAAAAAGACTTTCATGTAAATATTTTGGAGGGAAAATAAAAGAGACTCAATTTTTTTAATTGTATTTTTAGCTTATCCCCTTCTAGGTTTACTAAAACTTCAAGTGTAGACACTCATTGGATTCATAATTAAATTCCACATCCAACGAGTACCCATTGTGCATACTTTTGAGAAGACCCACATTGATAAACAAATGAAGATACATTAAAGAAATGTGTTGAACACACTTTTTTGATGTATCTTAATTTTTTTTAATCAATGTGGGTCTTCTCAAAAGTATGCATAATGGGTACTCATTGGATGTAGAATTTAATTCCACATCCGACATGTCCCTACACTTGAAATTAGAGTAAACCTATAAGGAGATAAACCAAAAATACAATTAAAAATTGTAATTTTCTTCCTTTCCCTCCAAATTTATAGCTCTTATTTTATTATTTTACTATTATTTTATTATTCTTCCTTAGCAGGCCACTTTTAGGCTGAAATTTCCTCTAATGTCAATTGACGATGAGAAATGATTTACCCCTTCTTTGATGGTAATGATATGCTATATTGTCCACATGTCATAAGTTTTCAAGTCATCATACATCGATGCCAACACGTTCCCATACCGCTTAAAGATGGAAATAAAAGCTTACCACTTCTGAGGTGTGCAACACGTACTAAGATTTCTGTAGATTCAATAGAGTATCTTGTAGGATTGTTTTTGCTTCCCGTAGAATTTGTTGTGTATCTTTTAGGATTTCCTTTCCCTTGGAGGAAGTTGATCGAGTAGTAGGCCTCCTCACATAGGTGATAGGGGACTTAGGGGAAGGGATTTTGTCTTTTTTTGTAGGGGAGTATTCAATCACAATAGGAATTTTGCTTCATGTTTGTGGCTTCCCCTGTCTTATTCTTGTGCTCTTTCTTGTCCTAAAATATAATGGGGTATTCCTTTGCCTTTTTCCTTTTTCCTTGATTGGGGTGTTAAGAGCAGTGAGGGAAGTTGCTGCCTCTCTCTTAGTGGCTTCTGGAGACACCCTAGGTGACTCCTTGTTTTCTGTCCCATATTTTCCATTGCCTTCTTCCTCTAAGTCCTTCTTATCTTCTTCTTCTTGTAGATCTTCATCATCTCTATCAGTTTCCTCCTTAATTTCCTCCTCTATTTCTTCATCATCCTCCTTCTCTTCTCCTTCTTCTTCTTCATAATCATCATGTTCCTTTGTGTTAGCTCCTTCTTCATCCATCTCATCCTTTTCTTCTTATGTATCTTCCTCTTCCTGTTTTACTTCTTCTTCACTCCTAGTAAGACTAACATCATAAGTGAGAGCTTTGATGTCATTCTCTACTGGCATGTCTCTGAAAAATATCCATGTTATAAGAGTTCTAAGGTTTTGGAGGGCATCATCTATGAGGAGTCTAATCAACCAATTGTGATATAACTTCTGGGAATTTCCCTCCACTTTGATGCTTGAGTCTATGAGTGATTGAAGTAAGAAGTATGGTATGTTGAGCCTTTGGTGAGGGGGTGTTTCTACTACGAATCTTAATTCTTTAAGGATCCTGAAATGATAGCCATATACAACACTATACCTACCCTCACATGAGATGTATTTGATCAGTTGGTAGCCTACCACATTCCATGGATATGGAAACTTTCCCTCCTTTCTCGATTTTTGTTGTCAGTGGGTTCCTCACCTTCTAAGAAGAATTTTCTTTTGGCAACCTGGCTATCTCCTTTGTCTTCTTTTGTCCATGGTATTCCTAGGGGGAGTGTGGTGACTTTGCTGATGAGCTCACAAGTGAGATCTATAGTGAGGCCCCTTATTACAACAGTGGCATGGATTTTGCTGAGTGGAGTGAGGGAGAGAGAAAATTCTTGAGCCACCTCGTCATCATACCCTCTGAAGTTTTCGAAAAGCCCCATCCAATTATGTCTTGTGAAGATTTCAAGCACTTGGGGGTGTTGTTGGATTCCCACAGTGTTGGTGGGCTCTCTCCTATTAAACCTTGATGTCATCTTGTTGGTGAAGTTTGAGGAACCAAAACAGAGATGACTGTGTATGTAATTCCCTTGACACAATTGCTAAATTCACTCAAATTTAGAGGATTATTGGTTCATTTACTTGCAAAGAGGAAGGTAATCACAAATCCTACCTCTTTAGATTGTTTGTAGTGGCCAACTCCCGTGATATCCCTTCTGAACTCTTCCCTGCCAATGTTGTAGATAGTCTCTATGTATCCAGTAGGAATTCCTGTGCATGCTCCTATAGGAATTCCTATGAAATCCTATAGGAATTCACGTGCAGTCATGTAGGAATTCCTGTGCAGTGAAACGATGGAGTTTTTCTTCTGGTGGGTTGCCTAGGTATGAGAGCAACTTGAGTGAGGGAGTTTTGAGGAAGTGAAATACATGGATGCATGGGAACGATGTTTTATTTCCTCTTATTGTGATTTAGGGTGAGGTGGCATGCTAGAAGCAAAGGTACGGTTCCATTTCTGGCTTGTGGGTCCCCACTACCACCTCTTCATTTCCCACTCCTCATAATCAGCGCCGACCTTATGGATCTGTAGTTTTAACCACTTTTTGTCCTACTACTTCTCTGTCTTTGAGTTGACTGCAACCATGTGTGAGAGGACACCGGGTTGTGCATGTGTTGACTAAACAAAGGTGGCCAAGTTAACTAGCCACCTTTTCACTTATAAACCAACTATCTCATAACCCTTAATATAATTAAAAAATGTAGTTTTCTTCTTTTCCCTCCAAAATTTATAACTCTTATTTTATTATTTTACTCTTATTTTATTATTTTTCCTTAGGAGGTCACTTTTAGGCTGAAATTTCCTCTAATGTCAATTTCTGATGAGAAAGGCTTTACACCTTCTTCTATGGTAATGACATGATATATTATCCACATGTCATAAGTTTTCAAGTCATCGTACGTCGATACCAACACATCTCGATAATTCTTAAAGAGGGAAATAAAAAATTACTACCTCTGAGGTGTGCAACACGTACCAAGATTCACAAACTTTGGATCTTCTTTTGTACCAAGATTCACTTATTTGTGTGAAAGAGTATAGCGATGAGTCTTTGCATTAAATGTTCCCTTGAAGCAATTTTGCAGGTCATACAACTTTTCCAAACATACCACACGTTTAGGCACAAGGTTTCCTTTGTTCACTTAAATAGACCCCTATAAAATTTCTCATTATTGTCTTCATCAATTTTTGGATCCTCGAACACATCAACATTTTCCATCAAATCCAGAGCCTTTTTCTTGTCAATGAAAACACAAAAATTAGTAATGTTATTGGGCACAGATGGCTTGCAAATAATCTCAACTAGAAAGCTATCCTTTAATGGTGATAACCTAGAAGCAGTGTTAGCTAATATATCTACAACAAAATTAGGAATCAAAGGAAAAAAATAATATTAAAAGAATGAAAATGTGAAATGAGATGCCATACCTCTTGTTGATAATTTTTGAGATTGGGTGACACACAATGGATTGTATTTCACACCTGATGCATAACCATTTCTTAAGTCACCTATTACTTTTAGTGCTTCAACTTTGAGGCCAATGGATCTTCATGTTGACTTCATCATATTGAACAATGTTATTAGTGCACTCAAATTCTAAGCGAAATGAGATCAAATGTTTGTTATGTTGCGAGTCAAGTAAAATGAAAGCAGCTGCAAAGCCCTCTTGCATCTTTGTACCATCAAAATACATTGTCCAAATGTTAGAAATACTAGGGTCAGTTCATACACTACTACTATTTACATCTATAATACAAGATTAATTTGCACCAATTAGATTACAAGGAATGATTTCCAACTGTGTATATGGTGGGTGAAGGTTGTGCTAGAAAACATTCATGATCAACCTCTAGAAAGAAATTTCTAAAAAGGATCTACACATAAACAATGATCTCTTTAGGTGCTACAAGTGCCATGATTGTATTCTTCATAAGTGGCTGACTCTCAACTCAAATTTGGTTTTCTTTCCCTTATATGAAATCCATAAATGTGACCAGTTAGTAGCAAAGTATCCCTGGAATTTTCCATACCAGTATCAACTCAACAACATACCATAAGATTTAAGAATGTCCACAATGACTATATCGATGCATTGGTGAAATTTATGATCTAATGATAAACATATTATAACATTTTTAAGTTCACCAACTAATTGTACCAAACGTCTATCTAAATGAATGAACTTGGTAATTGTATTTTCCCATTTAGCATTGATTTTCATGGCAATTGATAGGGGCATGACATTTGTAGATGCACCCCTTAGCAACTGATATCAGGTTCTGGAGGAGGAACATCACTTACTAGAGGTTCATCAACACTATTTCAATCATTATTAACATAATATCAAGAGGGGAAATTTCATCACCAAAATTTCATTCTTCCTCTATCTAGGAAGGTTCATTAGTATCTTGTTTTTTCTCAAAATTCCTTTCTATTGTCAAAATTTCAATGAAATCTGCAACCACAACATTTATGTTGTGCATCCAATCAGGGCATGTCTTTTTTTTCAATGAGCCTCTTGGTGAAATGTATAATAATTATCCATTCCCATGTTTTCTACATTAAACAAAACATTGGAGCTTTATGGAGACTTAGATGGTTGGTTGAAATTATTCTTAATGAAAGTCTTAAAATACTTATTTACATTAGAATCCTCACTTGACTTCCTCTTAGGTTTTGATACTTTGCTAGTTAACAACTTTAAATATTTAATCAAGTTGTCCATATCGAAAGTATATTTCTCTTTAGCTTTGGTGGAAGATGATTGGGAGTTATTAGAAGTGTATTTGGAGCCTTTTGAATACTCTTTAACAATGATGACTCCAATAGACCTGATGTCTTTTTCGGCAAAAATCACTTAGAAATGTTAAGAACCAAAGTTTCTTTTGCAATGCACTTGAAAAAATTGAAATGTTAGTAGGAAAGGTAGTAATATATTAATATTTTGTAGTGGAATCATGTGGTTGAATCGATTTGGGGAACTTATCCAAGATGTGTGTAGATATTTGAATGAAATCTTTAACATTATCCTTTTTGCTCATCTTAAGGTTTCCAAGTTATTTTATTAACATGGCTGGAGTCTTATCCTCAATAAATGTTTCTAAGAACAATTTTTGAAACTCCCTTCAACTATGGATTGAATTAGGTGGAAGGCTATGGTACGAAACCAAATCTCTACCTTCTAGAGTATATGGAAGCAATCTACATGCACCATCATCAAAGTGTGCCTCTAACATTGGAATATGTAAGTACATATCATTGATATGGTCCTCTGCCTTCACCTTCTTGTGGGGATCTTACTTTGAGAGAAACTTTTCTGGGTTCTTAACAATGCAATGAATATTGTTCAAAAGAGAATTAGGGCCTTGGGCCATAAAATCAAATTTTTCATCAACCATGTCTTTGTTGTCCTCCTATTCCTCACTTTCTAATTTTAAAGAGTCTTCTCCTTCCCTGTTCAAATTCGTGTTGTAAGCAGGATGCTCTTCTCTGAGCTATTCTTTGTCAGAGAATGAAAATATTCCTAGTCTTTGTCCAAATATTCCTCAATAGGTGGTAGGTCCCCTTGTGTTTTTTCAATAGGATGAAATCATTGTTCAAGGATTGCAACACCAAAATATTCCACTGAAGAAACCAATAAGCCATTGTGAGTCATTTCATTCTTTATAAGCTTATGAGGAAGGATGGTAGTGACAAGAAATAATCCAAGAGCTCTTGCAAATGGATGATTAATTGGACGGATTGTCCATAGTTGATCATAAGTGACTTAAAAATATTTATCCAAACAATATGAGATGGCTCTCTTCTCTTAGGAGTGTGGGTTGGAGTTGAACTCAGAACATTACTGCCATGTGTGAAATATTATTTTTTAGGATGTGGTGAGTTGTGAGATATAAAAAGGTTACCCTCCTAGGACCAGAAACTATTCATAGTGTCGGATGTCACCAACAGTAATGAGTTCTCCCTGATATGAAATCCCAATTAAACGTCACACTGTTTGGAGTAGGATCTCCAAATAGAACACATGCTTGATTTCCATTATCTTAAATATTTTCCTTGTTTGAATAAAAAGCACAATAGAATATCATGCACTTTCGAGATAAAAAATTATGTTAGCCTCGTGATGTATTTAATTGTAAATTCTATGATGGTTCTTTCATGAAACAAAAAATAAAGTAAGTCCTTTAAAGAAAGGTAATAATACTATTCTAGCAAAGAAACGCGTATAAATCTAAAAGAATCATGAGTAATACTACGAAATAGTTCACTGAGAAACTATGATCATGAAAGCACAAGACACACATTTCAAAGAATCATACTAAAGCCAATGAAATAGTTCATTTTTATTACTATGAATTAACATAATAATACACCATAAAATTCTAAAGAATAGTCTCATAATCATTTACAACATATGCATGAAAAGTGTGTCGGCTCGAAGAGCTTCGAATTATGAAGTGAAAGTTACAAGAATCACCATTACAATGATACAACACTTATTCCAATAGTGTAACTTTAAGCCACTACTTGCTTCTCAAAATCTTATTCTTTTCTTTTATGCTTAGCTTGAGAAGAAAAGGTGAAAATTCCTTAGCTTGACCTATCATGGTGTGTATATAACAAATTAGGTGACTCTTCACCTCCCTTGTGACTCTTGAGCTTACCTCATGACTCTTGTGCTTTCATGTGATTTTTCAAACTCCTAAGAGACCTTTGGACTTCTACATGACTTTTCAAATTCTTTCAATGACCTTTGGACTTCCACATACCTTACATTTCTCATTTCCTTGAAAAATGCATAATTACATCCACAAAGAAATTTTCTCATATGAATCTTGAGATGACACTGTGAAAAGACATGAATTGACACTGATGACATAGACTTTATGATGATGTGTCAATGTCAAGATCGTCTTTTTGCTGTTATCTTTGTATATTCATGATATATGTCACATGTTCTCCCTATTTCACCTCTAAATGGCTTGAAGATATGTAGTTTTATAAGTCCTCTATATCTTCCAACATTTGTCGTCATCTAGTGTCCCTTCATCTTGTTGTTGAGTGATCATTTTTTCTTTGCAACCTTCTTTAGTGTCTTCTTTATTAGTTTCTTTTTCATAGTTCTTGAAAATTATCTTTCTATGTCAATATATAGTACCTACAGATGGAATTCACTCATGGCAAGATGACATTGGTTTGAAAATATCTTAGTCTAACGTTTCTCATGTAATTCACTGATTAGCTCAAAACTAAGTACTAGATAGAGGAGAATCCTTAAGAATTTTATAGTGCACAGTTCTAGGAGACAAAGGTGAGGCACTAATGACTATGACTACACAATGTGTAGTGGATGGGGTCCTCAGAAGCAATATCATGTAGTTGATAGAAACAATAACACAATGAGGTAGGCTTGCCCATTGTGACCGCATAGTTTGCAATTCAGGAGAGAGATTGGGCCACTGGATTGCAATATTTAGAGAGTGTTGGGCATGGGATCCCCCCAAGGCATGTTTTGGGGCTTAAACCCCAAGTTTTGACTAAGTCCAATGTAACGGCTCTACGATTTGTGGGCACGGAGCTCGAAGTTGTAATTGAGTCATGGGGTTGTTTGCCCTTACTTTCGTAAATGTAGTGTCAGCTTGAGAGTTCTACCAATGGTCCCCAGGCCATGGGATTCTATAAATAGAGTGATTATCTAAGTGTAAAGATAGATCTAAGGAATCAAAGATAGAATGTCTAATGATGAAGAATTGAGTCTAAGTGTAAAGTCAAGTCTTTAGGTAGTAGAGTAAGAAAAGGCTCTGCAACGCAGTGTGTAGAGGTCTAGTAGTCTGAAGCTATGTGCACAAACCCCTACTGCTGAGTGCACAGGGAAGGTTGAGTCTATAACCGATTGAATAATTAATAAAGAGAAGCTGTACATTATTTTTGTGTATCTTTTCCTATTTTATGCATTGAAGTATATTGGGTATGAATTGCAAGTTTACTATTTATTTTTTGCGCGAACTTATATGAATGTGTTGAATAACTGAATATAAGATAAAGTATCTGTTTACATGAAGCTAACTAGTTGTTATAAGAAGATAAGTAATATATGTGGTGTAACTAGGGGAGATAGCATAGATCATTGCTTTAGCAGTGCAAATGCTCATTAGGCCCTGGTTAGGGCTGCACAAAGGTGAGTATAACAAAGTGCGAAGGCCTCACTAGTCAAGAAAGTGCATGGAGTAACCTACACAAAGGTATTCACAGTTGGAATAAATCGACTCCTCAGACATTTGGAGGGTGTGAAAAATTGGTTCCAAGATACCCCCATAGTGCTTTGGCTGAGACCTCAATCTACGCTCCATGGGTTGTTGCCGAAAGGGCCAGTAGTATAGGGATTTGTTTTGTTAAACAACTTTGAACCTGGGTCAGGCCCCCTCAAGCCAACAAATGGTTCCATTGCTGGGACTGAAATCTACATAGAGATGTCTAATTTCATATCATTGGAATCCAACTAAGAAGAAAATTGAAGGTTGGTTGGGCAGGAGAATTCACGAGTTTGCAGCGTAGGAGAATAGGAATCCGAAACTATCAAAAGAAGAGTGGTTAGACTACTAACTCTACACAGAGATCCATGAAATTTTCTTCGCATCTTTCCCTACTGAGATACACGAGTGGATCAAAAAGCTAGCAGATAGCCAAGGAAGGTGGAAACTTGACAATCTTGTTGTGTGGACCCCAGAGTTGGTGTGTATATTGGAAGCATCAGAGGATATGATCGCACGTGATGCTAACCACTAGCTCATTTAGATTATAGGAGAATTCATTACTGAGCTCGCATTAGATACTTCAGTCAGCTATAGCGAGGCAGAGCGACGCTTTCAAATAGAGCCATGAGGTAAGTACGTAAATTCTCTGAATACTTGGATTACAATGTTATTGTGTGAAAATAGTGTTATGCAATTACCTTGATGTCTGGAGCCATGTGAAGTGGAAAATCCTACAGAAACAAAGGAAGTAAGGGACTAGAGAATAGCCTTTTCATTTCACCTCTTTGAGAGGATGAGGAAGAGCTCATGAGGGTCTTGTCACAAAGTGCGATTAATTTAATAAGGTAGAGGATCCCATGCATACCAGCCCCACCCACACAACCACCGACTTCACCGCCTTCACCTCCATCTTCATCCGTACTACCTCTACCACCACCGTGAGTTAAAATGGCAAGTGCAATACAGTTGCCTGTGTTCAAGGGAGTAGGAAATGAATATCTGGACCAACATTAGTTCATGATAAGGGCTTTATGGGAAGCGCAGGAAGTTACAGATGATAATATAAAGAAAGTGATGTTGGCGAGCACCCTGCAGGATCACGCTCTAACCTGGTATATTAAGCATTCTAGTGACAATCCTAATGCGAGGATCGCAGATATGCAAATTTCACTAAATAGAGAATTTATCAGGACAAAGTCAGAGGTGCAACCAATCATTGGGTTCAAAGAGATCACAATGCTACTAGGGGAGACTCCTTGGGATTTGGATTAGAGACTGAGTGCACAATTCATGAAGCTAATATGACTTTGACGGATGGACAGTAACACATATATTTTCTAGCATCACTAACTCTACATCTGAGGAACACGCTGTCACAATAGAGGTTAAAGACTCAAGCAGAGGCCTTGGAGATCGCGATGAGGCTCCATGAGACCTCGATATAAGATCTGAACATCGAATTTCAATAGATCCACGTGTAATTGAAAAACTTACGCTTTGAGATGCAGAGTCTGAAATAGAAGAGGACAGCCCGACTAGAAGTACGAAAAGAGGTATGGTGCGTTAACTGTAAGGGTCAGGGTCATGACAAGGACCCCTGCCCGGTGTTCAGAAATTACCTCATGGGAGGAGGACTGATGCCATTAAAACCCAAGGCACAAGTAAGACCTAGTATGGTTCCTGCTTTCTGGTGTGCGGTTTGTCAAATAGGAGGAAAGAATGCTACAAAGAAGTGCCATTTGTTACAGCAGTACACACAAAATTTGAAACATTTGTTCTGTCATTTTTGTAGATCTATTAGACATGATGAGCACATTTGTAGAAGCTATGAGCTGATGATGGATAGAAATCCCACCTATAGGGTACTGGTCAAAACACAGCCCCTTGACCAAAACGCAGGATTGGTGCGAATCAGATTTCAGGGGCACAGACAAGGCTGAGGTGGAGGAAGACTTGCAAGAGGTCGCGAACAACTGATATGCTACAATTGCGGAGGGCCAGGATATTATGACCATGATTGTACAAATCCAAGGCATCCATCATGTCTGTATTGTACCTTGTTTGATCACGAGATGGAGGATTGTCCTATGCTAATAGCAAGGGTGCGTGACAAGGGAGCGCTACAACCTCGCCCAACTTAGAACCTCCAGATGATGAGGTTTGAGCCACATGAGGAAAATCCTAAGTTGAAAATTGTGCTCCGAAGTGGAATTATGATGGGAGATAATAAAGGAAAACAACCTAAAGTTAGTACTCAGGTTCACAAGGCTCCAATGAAAGAAGCAAAGTTTGATTTGGAGCGCGCTTAGGAAACCTTCATGGAAGCTAAGAAGAGCTTCGCTGATGCCTCCACTTTAGGAAGAGGAGATATATTGGAGCTGGAAATGGACCCATCTATGTTTATGAAATTCCTAGAAACATGCATGAAGCTACTGCGTGACAGTAAGGCTATAAAGAGACTATAGGAACTCATTAATAGATGCGCTGGGACCGCGCCAGGAGAAACACACGTAGTCTGGAGGATTCGAAAGCATGCGACGAGGATGGGAAGAGAAATGAGATTGACCGTGCAAATTGGAGAATATGAGTTGGACCAAATAATTATGGACTTAGGATCAAACAAAAAAATTCTACTGAAGTAGACATGGGAGCGCATGGGAAGGCCTATGCTATAATGGTCTCCTATCTTGTTGTGAATGGTGAACTAGCATAAAATAATACGTATGCAGAGATTTCAAGGAATCACCATGGATATTGAAGGGGGAAGTGTGCTAGTAGACTTTGAAGTGGTAGATATTGTTGATGACAACAATCCCTACCCCACACTCTTAGGAATCAATTGGGCAACTGACATGAGTGGCATGATTAATCTAAAGAAGCACAAGATGATATTTGAGAAAAAGCCTCTGCACGTAGTCATACGTTTGGACCCTGCGAAAGGATCGCACTACACAGAGCCAGTGTGCAACTATGAAAGCAATGACGATTTGGACTACATCTATAAGATAACCATGTGAGAGTAAGACTGGGTAAATCCCACCGCAGATGAATGAATCTGATGGGAGCGCAAAATCTCTTGTATGCCATATTTGGAAGAAGACAAAGAGTGATGGCAAAACTGGTTACACGAGGTAACCATGTTGAACTATAACATGATGACAAGATCACTGCACTCCGTATTGACAAAAGTGAGATATTTTCCTACCTATGATGGATTAGGTGAGGTAGATGATTTCTTGGAGAGATTTCAAAGGGAGGTGCTAGAAAAACAACATTTCGAAGCTTTGACTTGGGTACTGCGTGCTACACCTGCGAGGTGGTGGGGTACGCACCAAGGAAGCTTTGAGGACTGGCATGAATGTAGGAGAATGATGTGCATGAATTTTGGGAAGCGTATGATGTGACTAATAGATAAGTACAATGTATGGGATGGTCCGCTCACGTATCTGTCGAGGTGGGTACAAGCATATGGTAAATAGCTTGCACAAATGCCCATGGACTTCACATGGGGGAACATGGTCAATAACCATGTGTTGGGAGGGGAAATTACGCAAAAAGTCCCTCTAGTTGGAATGACAGAGTGTGGAAAGAAAAAGTGTGAAGAAGGTTACCCATGCAGAAGAATTTAATGAAGTATGCAAAGCACTGAACATGGTATATAATGAGCAACAAAGTGATTGGCACTTGCACGTACCAACAGTTTTGTGGGCTTATACGACAACATGCAATAAAATGATGGCACAGATGCCTAATAGGTTGGCTTATGGAGCAAATGTGGTAATCCAAATGGAGTATATTATGCCTAGTCTACGCATAATAGCACCCATGGATATAACAGTTCGCGGAGCCTTAGAGGAAGGGATTGTGCAGCTGAACGAAGAAGAAAATTTGGGACCTAATGAAGAGATCCAACACGGTGATATTAGGTTCCAAGAACTCATGAAAGGAGGAGTGAAGTTAAGGGAGACGAGTGCTCTAATGGAAGTAGAAGTCAAGAAGACTAAGGAAGAAATAAAGAAGGATTTTCTTAATAAGAAAACTATGGTGATAAAACAAGGTGCACATGATTATGTCGACAAATTTGGGGACTACTATTGAGTGTTGATTAGCTTTATTCCTTGGATTGGACTGTATATTACTAGAGGGATCACCTGTGATGGTGCGATGTAGATGGTGAAGTGCATGATGTAGGTAGTCAAGTTAAAAAATGGACTTTTACTAGGAAAAGTGATTGATGGTTGATTGAAGCCATATATAGGTGGCCCAACCACCTAAATAGCTATAGGAAGCACAGTCTTAGCATTCTAGGAAGCTAGAAGGAGGTGCAAGACTGTAAACTACCCTGCCCAAGAGCTGCATGATGATGGGAATGCACGCAGGAGAAAAGTGTCACAAGGTCCATGACAATGCAAGGGTGGTTGCGCTACCATGCAGGTTGGCTAGAAAGTGACCGTTACAGTCACTATTCATGATGTGATGCTTGGTTTGAGACCAAATGGAGTGGGCAACAAGAATTTAAGATGAGTGTTATGGGCAAGATGTGGGAAAATCTACTGCCAAGGGAGCATTAATGAACAAGATTTGGGGGGAACGATTGAATCAAAATTCAAAAGGTGTTGTAAATTGCAAAGGGATGCCCTAAAAAATCACTTCATCATTCACGAATTGAGCACTCATGCATGCATAGTATTCTAAAGCGAGACCTATTTAACTAGTTGAGAGCATTGTTTGAGTGCCCAGTGGAGTAGTTGAGATATTTCAGGACAAACAAAATGGCAACATCTAAAGAGGCTAGGGAAATTGGAAAAATGACCACCAAAGAGGCCATGGAGGCCATGGCAGTAGAGGGTAAGAGCACTAAGATAGTTGTAGAAATCCGTAAATCAATAAACATGTCAAGACCCAAGAAAGATAAGCATTTAATGATTATGGTGCGGACGTCCCCTCCAAATCTGCTGAGAACTAAATCAACCATGGAGGAAAAAGGGAAGGCAGTTAATTTGGAAATAGATGAGGAGGAGGAATAATTTGAGGACATCCTAATAGAAGTGGATGAGGATGAAGACATGGATGATGAAACTAAGGGCACAAACCCTCGAACCATGTTTCTCACATATGTTCCTCTGTGGAAGGGGAAGGAAAAGGTTCGCAATGACCTAGATGAGGGAAAGGGTTCTCTACAAAATCTGCTACTACCTGACGATATCATTTTTGAAGGACGCACCTGGGATAAGTGCCGAGTTTGAAGTTTGAATATTGGGATCTCGCCAACCATGAGAAATTCCCTCACTTGGCGATTGTGCAGCTCATGAAGCCGAAGAAAAACACCATTGTAGGAGTCAGAGAGTTGGAGTTGTGTAAGTGGTTACATGGAGTTGAAAAGGCAGGGTTGTTGAACCTGCTCTAGGTGGCACATTACCATCACGCTCCAGTGACTATCTTCATCATCAGGTAGCTTCTCTGCCTAGTCCATGATGGGTGTTTGTGGCTAGAGGAGCCCGTCCCCATCACAGACCACTTGATACATAGGATTACCCGACTTCGTTGTAAAGGGGAAGACCCAATAAACAATTTGGAGGGTAAAATTAGTGACTTGGCCATCATGAAGGCCATGAAAAATAAATATAAGTTGGAGAAAAAAAAGTGGGGCTATGCAATGTCGAGTATTAACAACAAGGTAGTCAGAGTTGTGACTTATATGCTGGCAGGTAAGATCATGCAGAAGTGCCACATGGATGAGGTGCTCATGCCAATGGTTGCACTTGCGAAGCAGTGCGCTAAGGGGGTCCAATTTGACTGGTTTGAATTCCTGTGCAAGAAGTTCCTGGAGAATTTACACAAGGCACAAGAATAGGGGAAAACCGTCCACTATGCATGGCTTCTGCTGTCCATAGTGTTGGTGGCTGGGGAATAGCCTGGGGATAGCAAGTTCCCCTCAATTGTGAGGGACCTCTCAGAGGTCACAAAGTACACTTCGCTATGCGCCACTAAAGATATGCACCATATTCAAGATAGTAAAATATTCAAGGTGTTCATCGAGATGAACATCAGAATGGGGATTAACCGCAAGCCATAGTTATCACCCACTCTCTACAATAGCTTACAAATATTCACGGAGTTTAAGGAAGACTTCCATCACGTCTAGATGAAGGTGCACAAGGACCCTATGAAGAAGTGGAATCAGCTCTCATACCAGGCCATGGACGATGTCATATTCACCATGCTAGAGTCATGGATGCTGGAGTGGCACGTTCCAGGCCTCTCTATGATGCAAGAAAAAAAGTCTATTGCATAGTGGAAGAAGGAGGAGATAAAACTGTGGAAGGCATAGTTGGTAGAGAGGAGAAGGAAAGAGGAAAAAATAGCAAAAACATAGAAGGAGTGTGAGGGGCAGAAGTCACCTTCGCCTGAGAAAGAATGAGAAATGGAGATAGTGATAGAGGAGGGTGGTGCGAACCGAGAAACATCATCTACGCAGTTAAAGCACTAGTTCCCGAGAGAGCAGGTGGGGCTGCAAAAGAAGTCGAAAGCATCTAAAACTTATTTTGACCCGATCCCCTTCACTAAGGGAGATCTACATGATATAGGGGAGACAGTGTGCGAAGTCACCACAAAGGCCCTCCAGTAGTTGGTAAAGGAGAATTAGATTGTATTGAGGCTCCTCTGGACACAGATTCAAGAGTTGCAGATGCAGAGAGCAGAGCTGTAATTGAGTCATAGGGTTGTCCGCCCTTACCTTTATAAATGTAGTGTCAGCTTGAGAGTTCTAGATTGTATAAATAGAGCAAGGCTCTAAGTGTAAAGAGAGATCTAAGGAATCAAAGATAGAGGATCTAATGATGAAGCCTTGAGTCTAAGTGTAAAGTTAAGTCTTTGGGTAGTAGAGTAGGAGAAGGCTCTGTAGCTGAGTGCATAGAGGCCTAATAGTTCGTAGCTGAGTGCGCGGACCCATACATCTAAGTGTGCAAGGAAAGTTGAGAATGTAACTGATTGGAGCATTAATAAAGAGAAGATTTACATTATTTCTGTGTATCTTTTCCTATTTTATGCATTGAAGTATTTGGTATGAATTGCAAACTTATTGTTTATTTTCTGCGCGAACTTATATGAATGTTTTGAATACGTGAATATAAGATAAAGTATCTGTTTATGTGAATATAAATAAGTGTTATAAGAATATAAGTAAAATCAATGGTGTAATTTGAGGAGATAGTGCAGATCGTTTCTTTAGTAGTGTGAAGGCTCCTCAGTCCCTGGTTAGGTCCGCCCAAAGGCAATATAACAAAGTGTGAAGGCCTTGCGGGTGAGGAAAGTGCATGAAGTAACCTACACAAAGGTATTCATAGTTCGACTAAATCAGCCCTTCAGGCATCTCAAGGGTGTGAAAACTTGGTTCCAACATCCCCCCATACTACTTTAGGTGAGACCTTAGTGTGCACTCCATGGGATATTGCTAAAAGGGCCAGTAGTTGTTACATGTCAATTTTGGCACATCAATCCGGACTTCTAAATCCATATTTTTAGGTTCCATCAAACCCTAATTCAATTGTTTCATTCCCTAATGAGGTCAACCTACACCATGCTTGCCTTCCAAGAGTTTCCATGACACCATTCATCCAAAAAATGTCCCTAAGGAGATGAGTGCAGGTAGCCTTCTATCAGGCTGCATTGCAATCCAAAAACTGCACTGTTTAGGTGCACTATAGCACAATTTGCCTTTGTTTCACTTGCACTGAGCAAGATTCATCAATTTTTTTAAATGAATCGATTTGTTTCCTCATCCAATGGATGCTTCTAGAAGTTTCTAGGTTGATTGAGCTCGCATTTGGATTCGGAAGGAGATGAATGAACCTCAATCCATTATCCCTTCCTCCATGGAACCACTTCTGAATTTTGGCAGAGCATTGATGACTACCATTAATGGCTTAACCTCCTCCATTTAGCTATAAATTGACCAAGCATTCAAAGGGTGGTATAGGGTGGAATTTCTCGAGCTAAGGAAATGTTGTCCAAATGAGATTAGTGAGAGAATTGTAATGATGTTGAATTGTTGCTTCATGACGAGAGAAGGTATTGAAACTGGAAGGAAAAAACTAAATCAAGCATGAACATTCATGGGTAGTAATATTTCCTTTTATCAATAGAAGAGTTCTAAGCTTTTTCCATTCATGTGTTTATGTGATGTATATCATATTCTGGATTCTATGATATGTTTAATTAATAGATCTTTATTATATGCTTTGATGGGTTTCTATCTCAGCTTGTGTGCAAGTACTTTCCAAGTGATTTAAGTACAAAAAGGAGTGGTGAAATTGGTCAAAGGAGAGAAGTATTGAGTGAAAGTTATAGGTTGGTTCGTTTTCCTCCTTCTCTTATCTAATAATCATAGGAAAAGTAGTGAATTACTTTGTCTATTGTTTTTAGACTAGCTACTAGGTCTAGAGGGTTATGCGTTTGTAAAAACACTAAATTTGCCAAAAATAGTAGCACAGGTATATGTTTGGATAAATAACTCTGAACCTGGGTCAGGCCCCCTCAAGCCAACGAAGAGATAGGGAAATAGACCACTGACTAAAAAAGTGTAGTGCATAGTGAGAAGCTAACTAGGAGGAAAGTTTGCGTAGTTTTAGGGAGTAGGAGACAATTCTTGACCACTATTATTGCACAATGCATAACCTTTGGAGGCAATGGCTATCCATTGCACAGTTCTAGGAGGCATGGATGCTGACTAAGGCTTAAAATTTCATATTGTGCAGTTCAGGAAGGAAAAGTGAGGCACTTTTTTTTGGGTAAGGAATGTTTTGGAATTTGACTAATTGTGGGATCAATGAGGCAAAGGTGGGACTAGAACAAGTATTTAACAATATCACACACTCAAAATGATTGAAGACATACTAATTCACACTAAATACCCAAAATAAACATCAACCCATTGAAGAAACAACAAAACAACACTTACCTCAAAGTATGACACTTAGGATACACTTTGCGACAAATTTTATGACACTAACAAAACAATGCATAAAAATTTGGGAATGTGTCTAGTACACATGTCTATGATGATAAGGTACCAAATTCTCCTCTCAAATATGCATTATAACTCCCTTTTCACAATGTATGACACATTCCTTACTAAAAGACGACACTTAAGTTTTCTTCATAAAGGGACAAGGAAGCTTAGAGGACAAACATGGAATGGATCTAATTAATAAAAAAAACAACTAACAAGGTTAAATTGGGCTCCAAGGTTCAAATATGGTCCATATTTTGGAGGTTGTTGTAGTAGTGACAAAAAGGTAGTATTGTAGTTGGAATAATGATTGGTATGGGAACTTTTATGCATCCAATTAAAGGATATGAATATGATATGAATAGGCATTCTTGATAATATTTATGAATTTTATTTAACACCTATGATGTGGATAAAAAAACCTATTTTGATAATTATATGCATGTATTTTAAAGTATGTGAAATATTAATAAAATACATTCTTAATAATTTTATGCATTCATTCAATGCAAGATAATTAGGTGTGGTTTTCGTATGCATTTATTAATGCATTGGAAATATCAAGTATTAGATGTGCATTTGTAAGTATGTGCATTTTTATAATGTATTATAACAAAAAAAACAATATGTTAGTTGTATTTTCAATAATTAGTCAATGCTATTACAATGGTACAAACAAGGATATTTGTTTAGTTACTTGATGGTTCATGTAAACGTTAAAGATTAAGGATTATTTTTAATGTTATTATCCATGTGCAAGAAAGTGAAGCATGAAAACATGTATAACACATACAAGATTATTAGGGATAACCGGTAGAGATTATTTATTGTGTTTTGGCAAATAGATATATTACCTAATTGTGATGTTAGAGTTGTTGATGATAACAATTCAACGAAAGAATCATGAATTATGAGAACAATGCATTGATGGCTTCTAACATATCCCTTCTATAGCAAACAAAGGATGGATGATAAATAACATTGCGGAGGGTAACAAGAGGTCATTATTCTTTATTATTGATTCATGCAGAGTGAAGGATCATCAAGCATAATTTGCAAGGGACAACTTACTATAGTAAATGACCATTGCACGAAGATACTATGCTCGAGAGGTATGGGGTAAATATTTTGAGAGACATGACATCATGTTTAATATTTTGATCTCTAGGTAATTATGTTTGAATTAAATATTATGTCCTTTTGTAAAAATGTTAACAATGGAAAAGGGATGGACTCCCTTGCTTCTATTGAATGAGGGGTGAAAACCCTGACAAAAAATTTAATAAAATAAACATTTGTTTGTTTTTCCCTTTTGGGTTTACAGTGTATATAGATGTCCATTTACGTGTTTGACTATTCTATTATTTTGATAATATTTCTACCTTACATGATGTTGAATCTTGCATTATCATCAATGTATCATTAACTAGCTTAACTAAATGAACAATGTTAATGATGCAAGTTGTAACATGATACCTTATGTTAATAAGTTGCAATCATGGTTGTTATTTAATAACATTTATTATTCCTTTAACAAGGTTACTTGACTTAATGATGATGACTATATTATTTCATTATCAGTTATAGTTAAATAATATGGGATAAGTCATTTCAAATATTACATGTTACTAAATGTGGTAAAAAAATTTCTAATCCTCTGTGTTTTTGCACGAGGTCTATCGAGGGATATTACGAACATTGAATGGAATTTCATTTCATTTGAGTGATATATCGATAGATAGACTTGTGTGCACGTCATTGTCACAGGTTGAAACAATGGAATTGTTGTATCTTCAAGAACAAACAAAAAATCACTTTTGTGTGAATAACAAAATATTAGATAAACACAATTCCTAATAACTAAAGTGTCATGAAAACCAGAATACGTACACAGGTCAATAGAAAATGAAAATACTTTAATGATTGCAACTTTGAATACAAGAAGTCTACATGTCGATGTCAATGAAATTGTACATGACAAATATTTAATGAGTTCTTTGATTCCTTGTAGCCAAGAAATGAATTTAAACTTTCCATCATCAAATAATTGATTTCACAAATTCAATTTCAACATATCAAATTGCCTTCATGGAGTACTTACTTGCATATTACAAGAAAACATAGAAATCATATCAACCACAAACATTTGTAATGATAGAAATGAAATTGCTTTTTTAGTATTGACATTAATTCAAATAGAAAATGAAGTAAACATTTATTAAAGTGCATGTGCTCCTAATGATTACAAGAAGTAACACAAATTTTGTTTTTGGGAATAAGACAATATTCATCACATCTGGAAAAATTTTCCTGTTCAACAATGTCATGGTCATGTTTTAGATTCATACTGTAGTGATCACGATGTGGTCATGCTTCACTATAGTTTGTTTGATTCTAATCGTACATAAGATATGCATTTTGTTTTGAACCACTGAAATTTGTTGGAAATTATGAATGTAACACAACAGGTTTTTGTAAAACTTACCTATTTCATAGAGGCTTAAATGGAACAATTGTTTTTTTATCTGATCTAGAGTTTAGAATAGATAAGTAATTAATTTAAATGTTATAGGGAAATAATGACCATATATTACACGAACCATATATACTTTTGATGTATTAGTGTTCTTAATCTTTAAGCATTTTTTCAAAGTTTGACGATTTCGATTTATTAATTGTGTTATCATAGCTTAAGATAATTTCTAGTTGCACATGCAAAAAAGGTGTGAAAGATGCACACGTGTTGTATGGAATATGTGGAAGTGTTGGTGACTTTCCTTCATCTTCCTTCCTTCATACATATGTGTGGCTTCACACATTTTCTTCACATACTTCCATTTAATGTAAAAAGTTTTCCATACATTGATGAAAACTTTTTAAATGTGATTAAGTTTTCAACTAAACATTATTTAGGGGTAACTAACCTCTAAAAAATTGATTGAAGATTATGCATTTGTGAACAAAAACAATCTAAGGTTAAAAAATAAGATAGTGAAGCAATTTACAGTGATTGACCAAAGTCGCATGTTTCTTTGGAAATTTTCAAATCTGTTTGAAGTTTTTTAGAAATCAAAATGGACAATGAAATAGTAGTGGGAGCTAGACAAGTGATCAATTTGCTTCATAGTAGAGATAATTGAAACATGCCTTCGCACAACTTTTATTTCCAGTCATCCTTACACGCTTTTGGGTTGAATTGTTTTATAGATAATTTGTAACATAATTGCAATCATCATAAAGAATTCATATTTTTTTTCATTCTAAACTTTTATCTTTAGACACATATATCAGTAACACTAAAGTAGAATCATGGTGCAAAATAAAAGGACAAGAAGATTTTGGAATTTTGACATTTATTTGCACTATTTTCCCTAAATTTTAGATTTGGTAAGTTAAATTTCTACTTATTAAAAATTTCCTACATAAAATATTTCACAGTTACAATAGTAACCATTGGTGATTATACAGGGAACCAAAAAAGAATTGTTGTTAACTGACATTGAGAACGTTATTCATTGAGAGAGTGTTTTAAGGTACAAACTAAAATTGGCTAAAAAGGAAGATAATAAGTTATTTGAACTAATATGATTAACTCACTTGCTCATATTGACAATAAGTTTCAATAGTCGACTCTGTATGAGCGGTATGTGCATCTACCAATGGAAGAGAAGAGCAACAACAAGATTTGGACTAGTGGATTAGTGGACATTGCATGTGTTCCAAAATTTTTGATTTAAGATAAATTGTTCATTTGTGTGAAATAATTTTGATTAAAGAACAAGAAAAATTTTGCTACCAATGAAAAAGGTTCCTATCAATTTGAAGGCTTTCAGATGGATATTCGAGCTACCATAACTTAATATGTGCTTAAAATTGTCAAAAGAAAGTAATTTTCTAAATTCACATGCATGTGAGGCTAACATTATTAGAGAAATCATTTCGCCAACTTCTCAGGTTGCTTATTGTTGGACACCTAATCCTAAATGGGTTAGTGTGGAAGCTAAAGAGACAAAGCAGTCCAAGGGACCTTGGGATGTGAATCCCAGCGGTCACCATATTGTACTATAAATGTATATCTATTGTTAGTAAAATTGTAATGCATGCTTTATCTTTCCTATCTTTCTTGCTCCCCATGTGTGTTTAACATGGTATCAGAGCAGGCGTATTCCTGCCCTGCAAAATTTGTGTGAGCCATTTGTCTTATGGCCTTTTTGTGCAATTTATTTCTTCCACATTCATGTGCCTGACACTCCAAGTGCTGTCCAAGCTGTTCTGACATGTCCGTCTACCATATCGGCGCTCTATTCTACGTTACCTGTGACCTCTATCTTTTACAGTCCTCACCCTTGAAATTAGACCTGTGCTCTTTGTCCATAAGCGTTTCATGATAATTTCAGTGCTGACCTGTCTATCATTTTTTCGCTGATCTTGTCTACCATATTCTTTTCCAGTGCTTCCTCTGTCCACAACACATCTGTCCATATTCAAATAAAAAAAAAATTGGTGCTAGGCGCTGCAAATCAATATAGACCACCCATTTTTACTACACCTCATTATTAAAGGCTGGTGACATTACTGTACGTTGTTATGACATTACTGAAATGATGTTTTTGACATTAATAAAATGTTGTGATGTGTTTTTCATACCATTGAAATGCCCCTACCTGTCCGTCAGTCGCACCATTTGCAAATCACGCCATTAGGTTGGGCGCTGGAAGACTCGGAATCATTGACAATGCTGTGTCTGTTGTCTATTGAACGGACAGTCCCATTCATGAAACGAAGAATGTAAGCTTATGATGGAGGCTCTTTTGTACACTGTCTATTGAACGTTGTCCATTGAACCGGAGAATGTAAGTTTATGGTTTACGCACAGTCCCATTCCTCTCGTTGTTTTGCGGTGGAGGATTTTGGTACCTGCGCTTGCTCTTTCACAGTATTCGAAGCGACAAGCTGGTGTTGCACTGACATCTTTGAGGTATGGTTCATGTTGTCTAATCATATATTCAACATGGCGAACTTTGACTGGAGATTGCGCACGGAAAAAATCTTCGATATTGTGCTTTAGTTTCATATACATACCCCTGAACTGGCTTGTTCCTCCACGCACGACAAACTCACGCGAAGGCCGATCGAACCTCTCGATTCCTTGAATCTGTAGGGTGCTGCCATTATACTCCATATTCAGGAAGGAGATCATGAAAACCATTAAAAATTCCAACCCATTTGTGTTAATGAAACATCCTTGCGCCCGACCCAAAATGTTGTCGCCGTGAGAGTCGGTGACTTGTGGGTATTTGGTGATAGGGTCGCTCATTATTACTACGGTTCCAAAATTTTCCCTTGTCTGAAAAGGAGCCATTCAATCTTGCAACTAGGATCGAGGTCACGTTTCCTCCCACCAAATTATCGTTCATGTAGAACACAATATTCGTCTCTCTTATCACCAAATTATTGTGCATGTAGAACACAATTTTCGTATGGGAAATAGTGCATGTCTCGTGCACCTTGCGCAAGTTATCTTCCCTCGTAGAGTCTAATAGGGATTTTCGATCCTCCTTCCAAAGAGTTGAGTGCAGCTTACAAACTCACAGTCTCTCTGTATCCCTTGCAAGATTTGCCAAAAGATCCTGGTGTTGTTTTTGCTACCATGAAAAACACTTCATAAAGCCAACATAATTCTGATAAATCATCCTCTAAGTGATCCTTATTTCTCCTCACAGTCTCTACTCTCCTTTAGTGTGCTAAAAGTTGTAATCTGCTGGCTTGTTCTGCCAGTGGGAGTTGAGGTTCCTATTTTAGGAACATTATTCTTTAATGTAAAAGTATTTTCCTGCGATGTACTTCTAGAAAGCAAAGCACTGAGTGTACATGTCAAAGGCTATCCTGGCACAATTTTTCTGGAACATTATTCTGTAATGTAAATGTATTTTCCTGCGATGTACTTCCAGAAAGCAAAGCACTGAAGAGTGAAAGCAAGTTTTCTTTATGAGGCTCCACACCTTCCTTCCTCAGTTCGGGCACAATTCTTTTCTGGGAATTCTTTAAGGATGGAATAAATAATTAAATTCTGCAGTCAGCGGAAACTCTTTCGATTATTCACTTTGAGTTGAGATCTTTAAATTCGCCCACAAATCCACACAAAAGTGGCTCTTTGCTATACACAGGCTCTCACAGATTCTTCAGTTCCATAATATGCATCAAAAGAGCATATAATGCCGAAGCTTATCCGTCGCAATACTCCATTGTTTTGAGTGAAAATGAATTCAAATTTTCACGAAAAATGATTCCAGAAATATTTTATCTCGTTCGCCTGATTGCAAATGCTCCGAAGTCTCAGCTCATTTGAATGAACAAAATGACTTTGTGAGATTGCGAGAGGTTTTCATTTTGGAAAATTGCAATCTGTTTGTAAATTTGAAAGATCCTTTGAGGACCAGCAAAGGAAGGATCCTCATTGTTTTGGCCCTATCTGACTTCAGACTTGCGGCTAAGTAGATTGGCACCTGAACTAATTATATGCATATTTTTCTAAAGATATACATGTTGTAATGAAGTTGACCTTACCAAGAAAACTAAGAGGTGTATCCCTTTCGGTCAGTGAGAAGCTATAAGGCAACAGATATAGGCAACAAGGGTTCTCCAGAACAAAGATGCCACATATGTTGATTGAGACATAAGCGGGTTATTTTTTTTGGTACAATAAGAAGGGCCTCCCAGTTACACTTAGAAGTAATCTTCTCACAGTGTTTTGTAACAGTACCCTACAACTGAAATGGTCATTTGTATCTTCAACACAGTGGTTCATCATTCATGTGCAGTGGCATTCAATACTTGTGATTGAATTATATCAAAGATACAGTTTTGGAATTTAAGGTATATAAGAGTAAGGTAGCTTCATCATCTTGTAGGGGTCATTATATCGTCTTCAGCAGTGCATTCACCAGTAAAGAGAGTGGCAAGATCAGAGAACACTGATTCGTACCCCAGTCAAGGCATATGATCATTCAAGTCCTGTCCATGACAGTGTTATAATTATTGAAGTTTTGATAGCAAGTTTGCATGACATTGAATTGTGAGTGATTGTTGCTTCTTCTTCACTGGTTGATAGTTGTGATCAGCTTCTTTAACGTATAAGATAATGAAGAAAATGACCAGAATTGATGATGCATTACAGTTATTAAATAGTCTAATCTTTTCCACTATTGATGGGATGGTAAAAGTCAGTAAGGAAACTCTTTTTAACATTCAAACTTGCTTGCAAAATGGACAATAAAATATTGATTTTTTGTAGCTTGAGACAAAGCTACAACAAGAAGAGTTAAAACAGAGAAGTCATCCTGAACCTGTTTTTGTTCAGAACATTGAGACAACCACCCATCAGCAGCAAGTTAATAATGCAGCAGTTGTACATGCAGATGCAGAAACCCAGTCTGCACTTCCCAAGCCCATCATCAGACCTTGGGAATAGCTTGTTCACAACAAGCACAGAACTCGTCTTGGATATGACAGGGACTTGTCCTTTCATATTCCAGACTATGCCAAGCCCATCCAGTTTCAGAGTGCTGGATTCATTCATGACAGTTCACCTGCTCCTTATGACAGTTCAGCTTCAACAGTTCTAGATTCTACCCCTCTTCCACAGCAACAACAACAACAGATCGTGAAATGCCAACACTGTGATCGAGTTGGCCATCTGAAAGATCACTGTTTTGATCTTCATCCATGTAAGCACTGTCATAAAACTAGCCATTCTTCACACAGATGCTTCAGCAACAAACGTCTTGCAAGAACAAAGATTCATCTTAGATGGATCACTTCTTGGCAATGGCCATCAACAGCCAAGAAGATATTCCAAACACATGTCAGAACTTGTTCCAGAATATTGAACAGTCTTGCAGTTGAGTTTTCTCCATCCTCTCACTTGGTATCTGACAGGCAGGGAAATTATGGTCAGCTACAAGCTTCAAAGCCACATCAAGCGAGCCTAAGCCACAACCTGCCACACCAGTTTCAGAGTTGTAGCCAGAGACAAATATTCCCGTGATCATGCCTTCAGTTGGCAATCTAGGACACTTCCTCTAGCAGAAGATTTCAGGTTCTTGCCAGTTTTGGAAGAGTTCTGGGAACAAAATTGAGAACACTTCCTCTAGCAGAAGACTCCAGATTCTTGCAAATTTTGGAAGAGTTCTAGGAATTGCATTAAGCATTCCAGAGTTGTTGGTCATCCTTAAACCATCACAGGTTGAGACTTCCCTTTTCAGGTTGAAGTTTTACTTTTTATGTGAGGTGAGATCTCCCTTTTATGGTTGAAGGTTTCCCTCTTTAAAACAATAGGATCACTTCCTCTAGCAAAAGACTTCAGCTTCTTACCAGTTTTGGAAGAGTTCCGGGAACTGCACTAAGCGTTCCAGTGTTGGTGGCCATCCTTAAACCACCGCCCTTTATACCAACATTTCAGAGAGCACATTCAGCCTAGTGCTGCCATGCATTTTTGCACATTTTGTATTTCAGCTCTCTTCTTGGACTCATACATAACCCTTTGGATTAATGGGGGGAATGCTAGACACCTAATCCTAAATGGGTTAGTGTGGAAGCTAAAGAGACAAAGCAGTCCAAGGGACCTTAGGATGTGAATCCCAACGGTCACCATATTGTACTATAAATGTATATCTATTGTTAATAAAATTGTAATGCATGCTTTATCTTTCCTATCTTTCTCGCTCCCCATGTGTGTTTAACACTTCTGATACTTGTATCGTTGATATTTCATTGTTTAAAAATTCATTTAGGGAATTTTGCTAGCTCTATTCCTACATGATGGGTTGATAAACTACAAAAAATGTTCCAAAATATATGCTCTATATGCTTTATCATATATACCAAAGAGATTCTATGTTTGACAAGGACGATATCATTTCTATTGAATTATATTTTCCAACCATGTCTTTCACACATTTCTGTGTAATCCTAAATTAAATGTGAATCAAGAACTAATGCAGTTATAGTATTCTATACTGTGGAAGCATAACTCTTCTTTAAAAATTTTTGTAATTCAATGTGTATTTAAATAAAGTCAATTATAAGATAACTATATAATATCCTCGTTGAATATCTGCACAATCGCAGGTTTTACTATGGGGAAAAGTTATGTGTGAAGAAAGAGAGAGTAATACCATAATTCAAATTTATGGGATTGAAGGTAAGCCATTGATGTTGCCAATATTTGCTATAGATAGGTATTTTGTTGTTGAAGTTTGTAGGCAATACTATAATTGGAATCTTATATTTGAAAGGAAAAATAAATGATTATTTATTTCTTTATCATTTACTATTGGAGAAATCATAGGGAAGAATGTGGCTCATGTTAAAGAGATTAGAGAGACTCTACATTATTTTAACTTATGTGAAGCTGAAGACATTAAATACTTTAATAAAGAAGGTCTATTTAGCACACACCTAGAAACTATTGGGTACAAGAACTTGTTTCCATGAGTTAGACAGAAAAGAGAGGAAAGTCAAAGATGCACCAAGAAAAAATAAAGGGCTATTATTATATAATGAATAAATTGCTAAAGAATCAAGCATCAGTAGGAAAGGTAAAACTAAGAAAAGAGGACATATTCTATGGAGAAATATATACCTACGAAAATTGATATTGGCATGAGTTCACCCTCACGGGAAAAAAAGGGGAAAGCTATGACAAGTACACAACTAATTCATGATAAGATATTAGGTAACCAAGATGATGGACATCCTCTTTGAAGATTCACTCCAAAAAGAGTGTATATGACTGAATTAACCAAATCCAAAATTCCTTTGAAAATTAGAAGCATTGAACAATCTATATATGTGGAAGTTGAGAATTTTGTGCAACCTAATTGGGTTAGTGGTTGTTTAGAAAAATATATAAAAAAAAGTATCAAATTGTTGAAAAAATCACTATTTTTGATGTCTGTCCTATCACATTGCAAAATGAAAACTATGGCAGGGGTAGTAAAATGTAAAAGATTGAAAAATTAAAGGTTCATAAGAAAAATGTCATAGATCAAGAAGAAATGGATGTTGATCTATCTATGGTTGGAACCACATAGATGTTGAAATTTAATCAAGCTACTAGTGACGTACTTGCAAATTTTGTTAAGCAACAAGAAAAAAAAGCTAAGATTGAAAACAAAAATTAAAGGGATAGAAAATGTTCTAAATCGAAGTCCTTTGTTGATGACTCCATTGGAAATACATGCACAACCATTGCTAATTTCTACCCTTGTCACATAACATATATTTGATAAACCTGTCAATATCCTTAATTTGGTAAAAACATATATTATTTGTAATCTATCCAAAAGATTTCAAATGATTGAACATGCATGGTAAGAAACTTTCAAATTGTGACATTTAGTACAAAAAAATAAGTCATTTTTCGAGTGCATTGAACATGATATCAATGGATAGATTATTTTGTAAACAATGGCTTACATTCCTTTAGCCAAAATTTTGATTTAGTTTCTAATATAAAGAAATGAAGGAAAGAAATATCAAATGCTAATCAAATGAAGTAAATTAAAGTTACACTATCTTAGAGAATATAAAAAATGAAGAACATTATATGTAAATGTAAAAAAAATTAAGTAAAAGAGTTGATGCTTATGTCAAGGTCGTAAAACATTTGTAGGACCCGAGTAGTCCACACATGACATTTGACTTTGGATTAATTTTGAGGGACATGCTAATTTCTTAATTGGATAAGCTAAAATAGTCACAAGTAACACAATTCGATAATATAACTCATTTTACCACAAATAAAATTAGAAAATGTCTAATCACTTTTGTTAATGTTAATGAATAGAACTATGCTTAAGCTAAGCAGTTGTAAGAAACAACTAGAGTAATTGAGAAGGAGATATCCAATCAACCTATCAAATATGATGTTACATTCATTCCAATGAAATATTACATTAAGAGAAATCTAAAGAAATTCATTGAATAAATTGAGAGTCTATTGGCCTGAGGGGGCTTGGTCCCAGGTTCAGAGTTCACTATGCTAACCAATAAAGCCCTACACTATCGGCCATTTCAGTAACAACCCACGTAGCACATGATGTAGTCTCAACCGATGTAGTATTGGCAGATGCTAGAACCAAGTTTATGCATCCAAAGGACTATGTGATGTGTTTATGTTACTCTCAACGCTTTATTTTGACCTTCACGAACCCTAACCCTTAAAACTTGGAAATTACAGTAACTAATAGGTAACAGATTCAAAATCTTCATTGATCATTCTAAACAATCATAACAACATGTAAACAAATGGATATACTCCTTTCGTGCATCTAATAGGTAATTTTCATGATGAATTGCATAAACAGATCAATAATATAATAAATTTAGAAATATGCAATAGTACACAGATATGCAGATAATGCTCCAAAACGCCATTTATTGTACTTAGATCTTCAATTACAAACTCTTCCAACCCTATGCACATAGCTACAAGGGCCCGCACACTTACCTGTGGACTTACTAAGGTCTTTGCGCACATAGCTATAGGAGCCTTCCTCTTTGCTCAAGTATAGGATAGGAAATATAGATCTAAAAATTGCCTATCTATGCTCTTTGCTATGTTGACTTCCTTTTCTATGATCCTCTATGACTCATTTAATATCATTCTTTATTATAATACCATGGTTCACGAACCATGGGCAAGTCAGAAAACAACTTAAATTGTAACAAACTAAGGAGCTTTGACCTTCCTAGAGCCCCTTTGGCTCCTACCGACTTGCGCACTCTGCTCCTCAAAATGTAGAGACTTTCAAATGATTTTTACAAAATTTATCCTAGGGGACCGTGTCCCAATAGGCCCCCAACACGAACTCATGATTTGTCTCAAGTCACTCTGCTGGTGATGCCTTTATCTTTTCCTGCAAATCACTGAATTTGGCCTTCAATGCTTGAAGATCTATTTCTCCCAACACCATGTCCTGATGAGCTTATTAAACAAGTTTTGCAGTAGTTGGAACTTCAATTGCAAGGCCCATGGTTCTCTATGTCTACTACATAGCATTCAACCTTTTCTAGACTGTCTTTGAGAGCTGGCTTGCCTCATCTGCCTAGGGCTACTTCCTTAAGGATATCATGGATGCCTTCTGATGTAGCTAATCAATATCAGTGTAGATGAACTTCCACTCCACCAGTTGGGTGAACCTTTTTACTAGTGCTAAGGTCCACATTGTAGCTCTGATCTTGTCGAACTGCCTTTGTTTTTCTCAGATGTTTGTTTCAATCTTTTTTAAGTGTGGGTCCTTGTACAGCGAGGTCCACATCTCCATGGTCTACTAAAAAAAGATGCCTGCAATCCTTCACTGCAGCTCCTAGTGTAGTCATGTCTTCTTTAATACTAAACTCGCACTACTCTATGATTTTTGGAGGAGTAGTTGACTGCAACTTAACTTGAAGCTTAGATATTTGCAGTTGCAGCTCAAAATGGACCTTATGAATTTCCTCCTTTAATTCTTTCATCATGACCACTAACTTCTAGATCTTCTCTATGGAGGCCACACTACCAAGATCTAGAGCTTGGGAAGCTCACTATAGGCACATGTTATTGTTGCTTCAATCTGTTCATTATGTGCAATGACCTCTTCTCATTCCTTGAGTGCATGTGCCTTTTCCTCAAACATCTATTGGTTTTTGGTCTTTACTCCGCTGATCACCAGTAGTGCTCGTTGTTCCCGAACTCTGAGCTCATCTGATACTCCTTGATGAAGCCCATGCAGTGTCTGAATATGGAGTGCCACAAGGTTTAGACACAAAATTTTCAGATGCAATAAGCGCTCATTATCTTCTAAAGTCTCAACGTGCAGTGATCCCTATATAAATACACTGCACAAAGGTCTGCGGTGATCTCTATTGCTAAGGCTGACCCACTCGCTTTCTTTAGGCTTTCTTGTCCAACGCTTACCTGAATAATCACTATTTGGATCTACAATTCCCTTAGGCCTTACTGCATCTTGTCCAGTGTATGATGGTACTAGTCCTCAGTGTGGCTACAAATTTTTTCTATGGCATTCCGAACCATATCGTCGATTTCATCTAGGTCGCCCTCTATGAAGACCATCCGTGTCACGCTTGCAGATGTTTCAGACTTCTGCTTCCTGCAAGGTCCCATAGAACTCCCCTTCTGCCTCTTTTTAACAATGAAGGGGGACTCATAGCTTGCGCCCCCTTCCTCTTCACCCTTTATCTCTACCTTGATGTTAGTGCACTCTATTTCAGATTCACCGAGGTCAATAGTGCCCTGCAATGTGGTGGCAGCCTTTTTGTTTGGTGCTTTTGTCTCTTTGGCAGAGACATTCTCTCTCTGTGGTTCTCTCTCCTTTGTAGAAGCCTATTTCTGCTCATGACCTTTTATTTTGTTGCGACCTTGTCTTCCATAGAAGCCTTCAATTCTTCCTTCTTCTTATCTGTCACCATTGCCATCATAGCTATGGTTTTCTCTGCTTCACCTTCGCCAAACTTGTTGGTTCCTTTTCCTGCATCAAACGAGGTGAGTCAATCGATTGGCCATTTATTGACAACCCCCATAATATCATCTTCAGTGACCAAGTATGGCAACTTATGCAATGTTCCTATGGAATCTTTGTTTGTGCAGATAGATAAATTATGAAAATCTCCCTTGAAATTAGTAACATTAGCATATTGTGCATGCAAGCTTGGTGACAACCATGGACGCTAATTAATCACCATCCTCAATTCAGATTCGAACAAGATAAAAAACATCTTTTTCTCCATAATGCTCTTGGGGTCCTTCATCACTCATAGTGAGGTGAATTTCATGTCCTCACATAGGTATGAATCATGCTGCGGGACTGGCTTTCATTTAGCATTCTCCATGCCACCAACACGGTTAACAAAAGTAGCCACGTGTAGTGGAATGGTTTTCCATCGTCATTGGCCTCTCTCAAATCCTATAGGAACTCATAACATAGATACTGAGCTCAATAATATTGGACTCCTTTGGTGCACTACGAAGCTAGATATACTATTGATGTCAACACTTCATCAATGCAACACTTCATCATGATCTTTCCAACAAATGTTTGAGCAACAAACTACAACGTGCCATCTAAGATGGAGCTAATTACATGGCCACGTGACTTCTTCACTAGCTTGAAGTCACTGTTCATTTGGTTCGCCAACTTCCTCTCCTGCAATTTCCCCACAAATGAACCCACAGTGTCGACTCCTTGATATGGTAACAATGTGATTTGGTGGATTAACATATTAGTATTGGGACGGGCCCTCGCAACCAAAGGAACCCATCAGGAACCAACGTTAATAACTGGTGCACACAGACAATGTTGATGGTGTTGCGGCTACAATGTGGCACCCACAACATATTGAGTAACCTCGCATGCTCAATTTCAGTTGCACACTTGATTGGCTTGAGCCACGTAACATTTGACTCCTCATAGCATACTTTCTTTAGGTATTTTCTCGATTCCATCTGCGAGAACTTCGCATGATGCCCCAAGTCTTGGTATTCCATCTTCACATATGATATTCAAGCCAACAGGTTTCCCTCAAGTAGTACATTCTCCTGCAACAATGGGGTGGAGACCTAGAATTTTTCTCAATCTGGGACTTTAGTAACCTTGGCTATGGATTTCCTAGGTGGGATATAAGGCAGAAAATGAGTAATTGGTAGGACTTCATTTATACCAATTTATTCAATTTGCCTAGTTATCTCTTCTTCATGTAAGTGCAAGGGCTCCTTCGGCTACTTGGTTCTATCCATCTTACCTTTCTGTCGAACCTTTATTGGATTTTTGCACAAACACTTGCTTGGGATTCTTTTGCTTCTTGTCTCTTATCACATAGGCAAAGGGTTTAAGCCTGAGTGACCTAAGCGTTGTGGTAGGAAAGATCATAGGCATGGGTTAGTTCAGATTGGGTCAGGTTGCAGTCACTCTCTCCAAGAATATTTCATGCTACCACTCAGGTAAATTCCCAAACACTTGCAACGAAAGCTTCTCTCAAAGTTCTTTCCAAGCCTGTTGAGGCATGCAAAAATTATCTTGGCGCAAACTAAAGCAAAAAATATCGAGGAAATTTCTCAAGAAGGAAAGTTTTCGAATGTGGAGTAGGATGTTGTACTTATAGCCCAATTTGAATTCAAATTCATCTGTTTCCTCTATATCCTTGTCATTAATGCACTTTTGGTGGCATATTTCCAAAGATATTCTCCTTAAAGGCTCTCACCCCACTCCCTTTAACGGGAAAAATCACCATCGAATCATTTATAATGCTTCCAATGACCAGTTTTTGACCAGGTTATTTGGGACCCACCATTCTAGTACAACTCCTTCATTGCAACTCTCTTCTACGAGTTCCTTTGATTCATCGTGCAACCATTCACTTTGCCAAAATATCCTTCTAGTTGTGTAGTTTAGATTTTCGCATTTCCTTAGAACTGGCTGGAGTACTAAGACTATCCTGCATTCATATAGTCATTGTGCAAGGGCGAGACCACCCCTATACAAATTTAACCATATCACATTGACCTCTCCTAGAAACAGTTCCTTGTTTAGCTTTACAAGCTAAACTATGCCTACATCCATAATATCCTTGACAATATATGGCTTGAGCCAATGCATCTAGAATTTTCATGGAAAATGTGTAAATTTTATGTCATGTAGTAGCACTAAATCCCCAATTTTAAAGGTGCAATGTTTAATGTGGCAGTCATGCTATGCATTTTCATGAGCCCTCTACACCGGCTGATGAGAACCAACCAAGAAGTGATCTTCTTCCAACTCAACTATCTGTGCAAGGTGTTCTTATATGGTATAATGATCAGCCATATCGGTGACTGTAGCAATACACAAACTTGGCATGATGCACTCCATCAGCATATTGACTTCTTGCCCATAAACCAATCTAAACAGTGTCTATCTAGTCAAATTTTAAAGGTAGTTCTGTACGCCCATAGAATAGCTGGTATGCACACATCCAAATCATTTTGATTTCCCCTACAAATATTTTTTAAAGAATTCTCAAGGATTTTATTGAAGGATTCCACTATTCCATTCGCTTGAGAATGATACGATGTACTTTTTTTATGATAAATCTGGAACTCTTCAAGCAAGGCAACAATTGTTTCACTGAAGATGTGCGACCCCCTATCACTCATCAAATTTTTTAGTTAGCCGAGCTGAGAAAAAATGTATTAAAAAATGGACTTCGCAGTTGTGGTTGTGCTACAATAACTTACAGGCTATGCCTCAACCTGCCTGTTCAGGTATTCAGTTGGCATGATAATGTATCTTTGTCCTATCTTCTTTTGTAGTGGATGAATTTGTCCCAGAAAGTCTATTGACAAGTTATCGAATGCTTGTAATGACACTTGCGGGTTCAGAGGAAATTCATCCCTTCATGACGACCAACTATTCTCTGACAGACATCACATGCCCTTCAATAATCCTTGGAGTCCTTATGCATAGTTGGCCACCATAGTCCAACTCGTAGGATATTTTGTGCAATTTATCTTCCTGAATAATGTCCTCCTGCAACTCCTCCATGTGCTTTAGCAAGGATACTTAGTCATTTATAATCTAGGACATACCTAGCCAACACCTCCTCCGATCCCATTTTATCTAAGTGCCCTAGAATAATAGAAAAATCAGCTAGCCTGACCGCCAGTTCTTACTTTTATTATGTTGTATACCCTTCAAGAGTTGTACCTGTAGACACGAAATGGATTATGTCTACAAAATGTTCATCTACAATGTGCACAGCAAAGACATGTGCATTAGGAAATCCTTCATCTAGATTTATATGCTCGTCACCATTCTTAACCTGTGAGAGGTGATCTGGTCCATCACTTAGTTGTCCTGACTTCACAACTACTTCAAAGTCATTTTTCTGAAAGAGAAGCAACCATCTATAAATCCCCCCCCCCCCAACATAGGCTTGTTTACCAGGTACTTGAAATCAAAATGGTTTGTGTACATTTTGAAGTGTCCACCGCACAAATAGTGCCTGAACTTGTGGAGCACATACAACATTTCCAATCCTTCTAGTTCCATAGTTGAATAATTATTTTCTACCTTAGATAACTTTTTGCTCGTAAATTATATCTGATGGTAAATATTACCTGCACCTAGTTGGGTTAGCACAACTCCTAATGCTATGCAGGATGTATCTACATGAATGTGGAATTCCTTCTTTGAGTCAGGAAACACCAGAATATGTGTTGTGACCATGTTTTCCTTTAATACATCCAAACTCTTTTGAAAATCATCATCCCAGAAAAACATCTTATCCTTCTTCAGTAATCTCTCCATGGGTGCACTAATATGCACATATGATTTTATGAACTTCCTATAATACCCTGTATGGGCCAATGTCATGCATAGCTATTTGACATTCGTTGAAGGCTCCAAATTGATAATCACTGCAATTTTTGCAGGGTCCACCATAAACCCCTACTTACAAACAACATGGCCCAAGGGTATCCCATATGGCACAAAAAATATGCACTTCTTTAGATTAAGGGATATCTAATACTTCTTACTAGTATCCAACATGAGGTAAAGACTTGGAACAAAAATTTTCATTAACCGAAACACTGTCCAATCATCAAAGTAAACCTCCAAAAATTTATGAATAAATTCTTTGAAAGTTACGACAACCACCCTAGAAAAGATTTCGTGGGCATTCTTAAGTCCAATGGGAATGAGTGTATACTAAAAAAAAACCCCATTCTATAGTGAAGGTAGTCTTCCTATGATATTTCAGCATGATTCTGATCGGATGATACCCTAAGAACCCATCAGTAAACGAATAGACTTCCTAACCTCCAACATTACCCAATACTTCATCTGTGAATGACGTAGGGAATGGATCATGGACACAAGCATCATTGAACTTTCTTAAATCTACACAGATCTAAATATTTCACCCTTCATCTTCTTTTCCTAAACCACCATAGGGCTAACCCAGTATGATTCCTTGACAGGCTCAATAATCTTAGCTGCAAGCATATTATCTAATTCTTCACGCACTTTCTCCTTGTATTTAGGATTCAACTAGTATGGACGCTCCTTTACAAGCTTTGCATCTGGATTCAAAGTGATCTTCATGACACCCAGATCACCTACTATCCCCTTCAGACCAGATAATTTTATGCGAAACAAGTCATGATACTCCCGCAATAAATCCACGAATATTTCCACTATGTCCTCATCCTAGTAGTCACCTATGTTTATGAACTTCGGTTGTGCTTCTGGCCCAATGTTCACCTCCTTAGCTTCCAAGGGATTTGATACGTCAGGAACTTTTGCCTTAGGCCCCAAGGCTTCACGCTATCCTTCTAACTCAAGAATAATGATGTTCCTAGGATCTTCCTCACCTTCCTCTATGGTCACATTGTAGCATTCCAAAGCATGGCGCAACTATTCCAGTCTGGTTATACCCTTGTGATAGGCTCTTTGCGTATTCTAAATATTGCAACCTTAATCTCTCATAAAGTTTCATCAATACACTCAAATCCATCCTCAAAGCTGAAAGTTAAGAGAAAAAATTCCTTTAGAACATCCCACTCTTTGGTTTTGTGTTGCAGCTTTGTTTCTAGATACCAGTTCATAGGAATAATATTGAAAGTGTGGCAGAATATATGAACCCATTATGGTTGTGGTTCCTTTCCCCGTGCCTATACACATAAAGTGAGATGCTCATGCAGATCATCCTTTCCTGTATACTTCTCTCCAATGTGGGTATTGGCATACCCAAACCGTAACTTCATGAGCTGTCGATTTTCCTTCAGTCTACAAAGTTGTGCTTATGTGTACCCCACCATCTAGAAGGTGCAGCCCTTAGTACGATGTCTAATGCCTAGAACCGATGCTTCTCAGGTACATCCCTTTCAAATTTATGTAGAAATAAATTTACATTTTCTAAACCATCAAAATACAGTATTTTGTGTGCCTCATTGGATATACATCGGAGTGACTTTTTGAGCCTATTGCATCACAACATCGATACCTCATGCAGTCTATTCTGTTGGTGCTCAAGCTCCTCATCCGAATCCGAATTGGAAGAGTTTTCATTCTCCTAAGTAATATTCCCATCTTCTGTAGGGTTGATCCAATCGTCATCTTGTTCAGTAAGCTTATAGATTTTCTCAATATTTTCTTCCTCATAATAATCTCAGATTGGTTTAGTATATCGTGCACCCTCCACTAGATCTAATGGAGTGATAACTCCCACTTCTTTCTTTTCAAACATCGTATTGTGCTTCTTTAGGTTGATGACAACCTTTATACCAAATGCCCAATCAATGCTAGGCAATGTCGGGTATGGATTACTATCATCCACTATTTTGATTACTTCAAAATTGGCTATGGAACATGCCCTTTGAATATCCATAGTGACTCCATGTAGATGCCCCATAGGAATAATACTTTTTTGATTCTCCATTCATAGTTGGATCACGGACCACTAGAGTGCTACTTTTCCCATTCTTTCCCAAATCTGTTTTGGCAAAACATTGGCATTAGATCCCAAATAAAGGATCACTTGGTCCATTTTGAATTCTCCAATCTGGGCAGTTAATCTCATCTCATAACTGGTCCTTTTCTTACCCTTGTCTACTTTGTGTATTGTGCACTATTCAGGTTATGGCTTACCCTTGCTAGCACTGCTATCTATTAATTCTTACAGCCCATCTACTGCTTTTTGGTCCCTCAAGAGATTCATTTAGGTCTGTAAGAAATATTTTAACAATGATGGATCTACTTCCTGCATAGTATTGACTTTTTCACACTTCTTCATTCATGTACATTGAGCATTTGATGTAGAATCTCTTGCATTCACAAAGCTCCTCTTCGCCTCCATAAAAGTTTCATTCACTTTATTCATATCAAACCCAACCTCCTTATCAGCAACCTTACATACCCTTACGTTTTCCTTTGGTTGTTTCCCTTTATCCTCCTTGGTAGCTATGTTACTTCTTGTAACAATATTAACACTTGGTCCATCTTCACGTGGTTCAGATCTCATCATTTGGATGTTATGAGAAGGATACTAGGTCTAGGTCTTATTTTATTGCATTCTTTGAGTGAGCACGAGATAATATTCTCTGACATGAGTATTGATAGGAGGGGTACATTGGATTTTGACAATGTGGCGCAAAGTGCTTTAGCTCTCCATAATTGTAGCAAATGATTTGGTTGTGACCCCTTCTAGCTGATCCCCCTCATCCTCCTCCTCATCCCTAGAATCTTCCATGTGCTGCAGTTGCACCTTGATCCTGTTGAGGACATGCCTCAATTTGTACTCTATATGTTGGTGTTTTTTTCTTGTGACTTTGTTTTCTGATCCTTCCAAGCACTTCACTAGTTCTGGAGTCCACATAATAGGGTTATCCAACTTCCACGTACCTTGACTATCTGCCAATTTACCCAATCATTCGTGTAACTCACACATAAAAGAGCAGAAGAAAATTTCGGGTTCTTCTATATACATATATCTATTCAACCACTCTTGCCTCAATAAGCATGGATTCCTGTTTTCCTGGGCTCCAAACTCGTGCAGATTTTGATATATCCACTTCTCAGTCTCCTTCTTAGTTGATATTCGTTAATGCCGCATCACACATTCCTCAAATAGATCCTGGTCCTAGCAACAAAACCATTTGTTGGCTTGAGGGGGTTTGGACCTAGGTTCAGAGTTAGCTAACCAGCAAAATCCTACACTACTAGCCCTTTCGGTAAAAACCCGCATAGGGGAGGCTGCAACCTCACCCGAGGGAGTATTGGGGGATGCTAGAACTAGGTTTTTGCATCCAAACGACTATATGATGTGTTTCTATTACTCTTAGGGCTTTATTATAACCTTCGCAAACGCTAACCCTTGAAACTCGAGAATTACAATGACTAACATATAACAGATTCAAACTCTTCGTTGACCATTCTAAAAATTCATAACAACATGTAAACAAACATATCTACTCCTTTAAAATATCCAATAAGTACTTTTCATGATAAATTGCATAAACATATCAATAATACAGTAAATTCAGAAATATGCAATAGTACACAGAAATGTATATATTGTGCTTAGACATCCAATTGCAAACTCTTCCGACCCTACACACATAGTTGCAAGGGTCCGCAGACTTAGCTACGAACTTACCAAGGTCTCTATGCACACACCTGTAGGAGTCTTCCCCTTCGCCCAAGTACATGATAGGAAATATAGTTCCAAAACTTGCATATCTATGCTCTTCATTATCTTGAATTCATTTTCTATGACCCTCTATGACTCTTTTTATATCTTACTTCATTATAATAACATGGTTCACGAACCATGGGCGGAGCACAAAACAACTTAGCTTCTAACAAACTAAGGGGATTTGACCTTCCTAAATCCCCTTTGACTCCTATTGACCTACGTGCTTCGCTCCTCAAAATGCAGACACTTTACAATAATTTTAAAAAAAATTACCCCAGGGGACCTAGTCCCAACAGTGTCTGAAAAGAAGTTGACAATCAAATAATCAAGATTTATGCTTTTTCATATTGTGAGTGTTCTTAAATCTTGGAACATTCATTTTATTGTTTGTTAATGATTAATTTTTCAAGTTTATTACATATGTTGACATGAAGTAAGCAAATCCATCGATGTATTTTTTTTATTATTTGTGATACCTTTTTCATATTACAGTTCATGGGGGCCCAATGCTAGTCCCCATTAGGAAAAATGCATTTACTTTTTTTGATTATGAATAAATATTTTGATAAAGGCTTCAGGAATCAAACATTATTCGCTACACCAAAAGCTTTTGAAGTGGTTTAATATCCAAACAGTAAGTTCAGTTACATAACACTTTCCTTTTGCACATGCCTTCTTTTTTCTAGATAGTTTTGTTTTAGAGTTAAATAATAATTTATTATGTATATTTATATTATTAGAGAATAATTGTTGCTAATTTTCAAAACGCAATGCAAAAAGTTAAAGAAACAAAATGTCAAATAGCCATAGTGAATAAACTAGTGAGTTGGGATGTCCAGAATATCTCGTTATCGATATAAGAAACCTATGGGATAAAAAATATTGATCACAATAAATTAGAAGTTGTAAAGGTTATATTCAATTTTGGTTGCACTTCTAATTACTTTGTTCTGATTGTGAGTATGGTTACCAATTTTGTAAAATATCTGAGGAAATGTTTTACGTGAGATCTTGTATATGTCTGAATTTTGTGTTGGAAATAATACTGAGAGGGGTAGTGAATCAGTATTATCAGAACAAGATTTTTTCTTATACATAGTCAGATTTATATATTGTTAGGTCCATATACTACTAGTGTAAACCCTTATTTTGTGCATAGTTTGCAGATCCGAAGGTCGAAACAGTAATACGTGGCATGTCGTACAAGTTCACTCTACTAAAACATTATATATTCAGGTCATATTAGGAGATTGGCCATAACTCTTTTTTGGAGAATCAAATTCTAATTAGACTTGCGGGGTTAGAAAGAGGAATGAGAGGGCTACTATAGGGGACAATTTTAGAACTTTGAGATCTGAAGTTCAGAGTTATAGTCATTTCAAGATCAAGCTCCTGGAATCAAGAAAAGTAGATATGAGGAAGTTTGATGGAAAGGATCCAATAAATTGGATACTACAGATGGAGCAATATTTTCATCTACATGGTGTACCACTGTTACAAAAGGTATGTATTGCATCTTCATATTTATAACTGAATCAATTTTTGTGGTATAAATGGCTTTGTTCTCGTAAACAACTTGTTACATGGTCAATTTTCATGGAGGAAATGATAGCACATTATGACGATACAAAGAGCAAAACCTTCTTTAGAGTAACACCACAAAAATTGGAAGAAAAAAGAGAAAAAGGGATTTGTTACAAAGTTGAAATAAAAATTATGGAAACAAGGAAGTGTACCCCTCAAAACTATAAATATGGAAGTGTTATTTCTCCTAGCCTTCCACAACCTACAAGGGTTACACCACAACAATTGGAAGAAAAAAGAGATAAAGGGATTTGTTACAATTGTGATAACAAATACATTGAGGTTGTAAGTGTGTTGAGAATAAATTATTTTACATTGATTGTGGAGAGGAGGAAGAAAAGGATCAAGAAAGGTCAAAAGAAGAGTATATACACTAGGAACCAACCCCAAAGAAATAAGAAATGAATCTGACCATATCTTGTAAAGCATTGGAAAAAGTTACCACTCCTAAAACTCTCAAGATAGAAGAACATATCAAGAATAAAAAGGTTCAAGAAGTGAAAGATCACGTCAAGAAAGAATAAATGTATCTGACCATATCTTGTAATGCATTGGATGGAATTACCACTCCTCAATGTATCAATATAGAAGGACATATCAAGAAGAAAAATGTTCAAGAATTGAAAGATCACATCGAGTCTCAAGAAATCAATCTAACCATGTCTTGTAATGCATTGGAATAAATTACCACTCCTCAAACTATCAAGATAGAAGGAAATATCAAGAAGAAAAAGGTAAGAGTGTTGATAGATTCGGGCAATACCCATAATTTTATTGATTGTAAGATAGCCAAGGAATTGAATTTCTTCCTATATCCAGCACCGGAGTGTCAAGTGATGGTTGCAAGTGGAGGAACAATAAATTGCTCTACAAAGTGAGATAATATCAAGCCATCCATGGGAGAATATCTATTGAATAGTCCAATTCCTTCCATTCCAATGGGTGGTGCCTATGTTTTACTAGGAGTCCAATGGCTACAATCTTTGGGTACGATAGCTTTTAATTTTCAAGAACTTTCCTTGAAATTTTTTTAGGAAGGAAAGGAAGTTGAATTGAGGGTTATTGAAGGAAAACCTGGAAAAGTAATCAACTCTAACAACATGAAAAATCTTTTAAATAAAGAACAACGAGGTGTAATTGCACAATTATGTTCACTATATGATCCCACATCGAAATCATGTATTTCTCCAGATGTCCAAAACGTTTTGGACAATCATTCAAAGGCATTTGAGACTCCCAAAGGCCTCCCACCTATTCATGATCATGATCATGCTATTCATTTGATTCCATAAAGTGTTCCTCCAAACATCATGCCTTACATATATCCATATGCCCAAAGGAGTGGGAACTCATTCAAAAGTTGCAGGAGATCCCAGTTCAAATAGTATTGCAAGAACTTGACAAGGAAGGAAAAATCATATTGGAACCTAAAGCAGCCACAAGACTAAGAAATCAAAAGCTACGAAATAGATCAATTTTAGTGTATCTCATCAAGTGGAAGAAATTACTCACTGAAGATTCCACATGGGAGGACAATAATTTATACAGAAGCATCAAGGACTACTCAAGCATTGATGACTACACATTTTGAAGGATAGGGGTATGTTAGGTCCCTATACTACTAGTGTAAACTCTTATTGTTACTAGTAGAACCAAATTATTATATTTTTGTGCCCATGTAGTCCCCATATTGTTATTATTATGCCCCATAGAATCCCACTATTATTATTATTGTGCCCTTACATTATTATTGTTATGTCGGCTCTGATTATATAATGACCCCTTAAACTCCTATATATAGAAAGGAGGTCATGTCATTTGTATTATCCAAGAATTTTTCATTTGTGTAATGTAAAGGAGGTTTCCGCCTCGAAGGGGATTATTTCTAAGGTGTTCATATATCTTTTATATCTTTTTGTGAGCTAGTTTTATAACATATATGCTACTTCAGAGAGGGGAACTAGCGTGTACATGAAATTGTCTTTAAGGCAACTAGCGTTTATGCACTAAACTTATGATTTAGTTAATTCATCATATGTTGATATTTAATCAGCACATCAGTACTTCATCAATCATTAAATAGTAACCATGTGCAGTATAAACATAATAAACCATTACACATAAGTAACACACATGAACACCAATATTTAAGGTGGAAACCCAATGTGGGTGAAAACCACCCACTATTGTCGTCTCTGTCTTCTTTTAATAGTAAGAAAATATGTTTACAGTCTTGTACTGGTGCAGACTCATAATAGTATGCAGGCTTCTACTTATAAAAAGTTACAACCTTCTCTCATTCTCTAGTTTCTACTGGAAGGGAGCTACAACCCTCTAGCTATTATACTATCTAATATGTTTACTAGTACGTAGGCTCCATCCTACAAAAAACTCAACTCTTCCACTAGGTGCCACGTTTAATGAATTTTTAGACTAGATGTTCCTGACACATATCAAGACATATGAAGACCTTGACCCATCAATAACCCATCAGAAATTTAGAAACTTAAGCTTCATCAACCAACATGCAGTTAATATGAAACAATTAGATCACTATCATCAAAACACTGTGTTGAACCTAGATACCTGTATCAACATTCAGAACCAACTAAAACCTCAAAAATTCATGTGTTATACTATATACAATACTTCAATGAAGAAAACCTGCATGTATATAGTACCTCCTTCAGCCCAACCTACGTATATCTCTAAAGATTCTGATTCATAAAACCTCCTGGTAGTGTATTGAACATCTACCATTAACTCACAGAACTTTACACAGGTAGGAAACATAAAACACTTCTTCTCACTTATACAATCAATAAAATATCAACCTCCTTATGCATTCATATTTACATTCAAATCTAAGAAGACATCATTTGCATAAAATATTAAAATAGCGGTAGCAATAAATCATCAATATCGATCTAATAGATTAGTGATTTTTGAAGATCAAGACTTTCTTTTGTATACACCACTTGAAAGAATAGAACCTGCATGTATATGATCTTTTGCTGAGACAAACCTATGTACAAATCTGCAAATATTGACTTAGAAATTTGTTGCAATTGCAGACTTCAGACAAACCCAGATCATGATAGATAATGAATAAAACAGATGCAAAACATCAGATCTACCCTCAACCAATATCAAGTCATTCAAGAATAAGTCTGTTGGGTCCCTATAATACTAGTGATTACCCCATTACTATTGTAGTTGTACCTCCTATTAATATTGTTGTGCCCCTATTGTCCCCATATTGTTATTATTGTGCCCCATAGAATCCCTCTATTGTTATTTGTGTGGCTTTATATTATTATTGTTAGGTCGCTTGGGCTATATTGTGACCCTTTAGACTCCTATATATAGAAAGGAGGTTTCTTCATTTGAATCATCGAAGAATTGTTCATTTATGTAATGTAAACGAGGTTTCCCCCTTGAAAAGGCTGAATTCTAAGGTGTTGAACTCTCTTTTCTATCTTTTTTTTGAGCTGGTTTCATAACATTTGGTATTAGAGCTTTGGATTCTAGGGTTTTGCTGCTCCAAATAGGTCATCGTGGAATTTTTTCTATAAATTTTTTTATGTGATTTTTTACAAGCTAAATAAAAGCCCATTTGAGAATAATCACTCTGAACCTTGGGTCCAAATTTCATTTCTTTTCACGCTATATTTGTGGAGATATGATCTAAGTAAGTTGGTATTTTTGCAGACTCCTGAATTACATTCCAAACAGATGACCTGGGGAAAATCATCATAACTTTCTCTCTAAGAATCGGATTGAAATTTTGCAAGAATGTACAGAAATAGTATGGAATGTAGTTTCTTGTATATATATTTCAGAGCCAAAGGTCAAAACAATGACTTGTGGCATGTCGTACAAGTTCGCTCTACTGAACTAGTCTATAATCAGGTCACTGTGGGAGATTTCGCATAACTCTTCCTTTGGAGAATCCAATTTGGATTAGACTGGTGGCATTAGAAAGAGGACATAGAGGGCCACCACAGGTCACAATTTTAGAAATGGATGACCCAAAGGCACAAAGATACATCAGACATAATATCAAGCTCCTACAAAGTGAAAAAAGCTGTGTATATTTTTTTAAAATTTTTGCTTGAGCTTGGTTTGAAAAATTATTTTGAATGAATTCAAAGGGCATAGTAGGGCATTATTATCGATTTGTGATGCCCTGAGGAAAGAAAATTCAAACACCTAGTAAGCAACCTGAAATCTCTAGCATGACTCATGAAGAAGAGGAAGAAATGCTACGTGATATATCAAAATTACAAGACCAAGTGCAACAAATATCACTCTCACAAAAGATAACAAAAGCTAAGATAAATGGCGTGGAACCTAAGATAAAGGGCATGGAAGCTAAGATGGATGATTTGAAGATATATTTGAAGATGGATTTGAAAAGAGACGTGGCAGATTTGAAGACAGATTTGAAGATAGACATGGCATATTTGAAGACAGATTTGCCAAATTTTCTACAAGAAATACTTACTAATGGTGAACAGGTAGTAAAGGAAACTGATGATGTGAACAAAAGAAATGTTAATCATGATTTCATAGACTCTAATGTGGGATCGAAGACCCACCATATTCCAAAAATCTATGTGAGGAATTTTGATGGCAAGGATCCCGCAACATGGATATTACAGATGGAGAAATTTTTCGATCTCAATAATGTGCAAAACACACAAAAGGTACGTACTGCAACTTTATATTGGGAACCAAATCAGTTTGTATGGTATCAATCGCTTTGCTCTCGTAAACAAATTATCACTTGAGCAATTTCTATGGAAGAATTGACAACACATTATGAGGATACAAAAAGCAACACTTTTTTTAGCCAATTGATAAGTCTC